>PVLC010019351.1:0-14817 GCA_004027655.1 Graphiurus murinus | reverse complement strand
TGCCCGATATGTGTGTTACTGGGGATTGAGTCCAGGGGCATTCTACCTCCAAGCTACAGCCTCAACCCTTTTTAGTTTTTTGTTTGGAAACAGGGTCTTGCTAGGTTTCTGAGAGTCTTGCTATGTTGTTGAGGCTGTCCTTAAACGTGCAATCCTCTTGTCTCAGCCTCCCAAAAACTGGAATTTTAGCCTAGCTAAAAGTGGTGTTTTAAAACAGCATTTAATGCATAGCTGAGCCAGGTGTCTCATGCCTGTAATCTCAGCACTTGGGAGGCTGAAGCAGGAGGAAGGCAGGTTAGAAGCCAGCACGTGGTGACTTAGCAAGATTTTGTTTCAAAATTAAAAAAAAAAAAAAAATAAGGGCTGGAAGTGTAGCTCAGTGGTAGAACACCCCTAACTTTAATCTCCAGTCACACACACATACGCACACACACACACACACACACACACACACACGCACGCACGCACATACACACAAATACAAAGCATTATATGCATAAGTGCTAAGGTGACTGACTTACAGGTCTCATGTTTTCAGGAAATAGAATATTTATTTACAGGTCTCATGTTTTTAGGAAATAGAGTATTTATGCAGAATGTTTCAGCTTTGATTTTAAACTGAGTTCCTCTGTGATGGACTAGCAGAGTTTCTGCATTTTTTTTAAAGAAAAAGGCATAGGCACACATAAATTAAGTAACTGTGCTAAATTAAGTAACACCAAATTGATATTTCAGAAGTGATAAAACCAGACAATACAGTCTACACAAAGAATTCAAACCTATGACATAAATATATTTACTTTTGCATGACTTGGTTGCATATTTACTCCACTGATTTCCCAAAACATAATAAGAAAATCAAAGGCCTAGTCTGGACTCCTACATGCTCATATAAAGGGTACCAGCCTAGCGATAGTACAGTGGGAGAGCGAGGGTGAGACTGAGCTGTGAGTCCTGTTTCATCTCGTGCCCACAGGAGGCGCCGGCGCCTGCCTTGCTGTGGGTGGTACGGCAATGCCAGTGCCCGTGTTTCTTCAGCAGTCATCTCCAAGATCCCCACACAGCTGCAGGTCCAGCTGCAGAGGATGAAACCGTGGACACATGGGTCAGCTGGGTCTCCCTCTCCTCTGCCGCCAGTTAGTGGATTCGTGAATACAGACGAAGTTCAGCTTGGCTGTGTTTGGCCAAATGTCCTCTTTACTCTTTATCCATCGTGTCCGACAACCTAGAAGTGACTCTCAGTTTAAAACTTTAATTTTGAAAAATGACAGGGGACTCACAAAAGCATTTGTGAGTTTTAAAGAAAGTCTGCAGAATGTTTCCTAGAAATGTAAAAGATGGTAACATATGTTTTAAGAGCTCTCTGCAGGCCACCAGCAAAGGACTGTTCAAATGTTGTGATGACCACCATTCAAAATGCATTAGAGATGAAAAACTGCATTTTGAATGATTTACTATTATTTGCACCCAGGGAAGAAAGCTTTTAAATTTACATTTTATAGTGAATTATTATATGAATTATCTCAATGTTTCTAATAATTCTGAGAGCTAAGGAAGCAATTCTCTTTCACCAAAATCATAAAAAAGTGTGCCTCACCAACTCCCACCCAAGGAATAATGTTTCTCTTCTATATATATATATTTTTTTAATTTGGTGGTGATACTGGGGATTGAACGCAGGGACATTCTACTTCCAAGCTACACCTCCAGCCCTTTTTGTTGTTTTTTTTATCATTTTTATGGTACCAGGGATTGAGCCCAGGAGCATTCTACCTCCGATCTACACCCCTGGCCCTATTTTTTATTCTTTATTTTGAAACAGGATCTCACTAAGTTGCGGAGGGCCTCGCTAAGTAGCTGAGGCTGGCCACAAACCTGTGAGTCTCCTGTCTCAACCTCCCCAGAACTGGAATTACAGGTATGTGCCACCATACCTGGCTTCTTGCACATATTATTAAAAGATATTTTGACGCCAGGTGTGATAGCACATGCTTGTAATCCCAGTACTTGGGAGGCAGAGATAAGAGGATACAAGTTCAAAACCAGCCTCAATAATTTAACAGGACCCTCAAAACCAGCCTCAATAACTTAGCAGGACCCTGTTTCAAAATGAAAAAAAAAAAAAAAAAAAAAAGACTGAAGGTATAGCTTGGAGGTAGAATGCTCCTGAGTTCAATACCAGTACCAAAAATAAATAAGTAAAGACAGTTTGAACCTAAATAATTGAGGGATTTATTTAAAATGCCAAACTAGGTAAACAAAACATCCTGGCAATCCTCTTACACATAACACTGAGCCATACCATAAGAAGCAAGCACTTTTAGAAATGTTCATTCCTGCTTGGGATTCACCCTCAAGTACAATATATTTTAAAACACTATAATTGACTTGTGCACTTGGTGACCTTTCCCAAGCCAGCTGTGGGGTCTGGTACCTGAGCCATTGGACCTGCAAAGATGCTTCGAACCATTATTTTAAAAGCCTGATCCCCATGAAGACTTGCTATACCCAGGTTTACCAGGAGATTTGGATAGGAATGGGGTTGATGAGCTTCATCATTTATAAAATCAGGAGACCTGATAAAAGGTTCAAGTCTTGTGCCTGCTCATGGTCATTACATGAAAGGAAACTTCAGTCTGCCACTAAATTTAAACAAGCTGTGTCTCCATGAGAACACGGAACATCTCTGTGCCTTTGCGTAAGTACCATTTTCTATGTGGCATGAATAGATGTTTCTGTGAGATGTGCCAAAAAAATTTTTTTAAGTTAAAAATAAAATAAAGCTGTATAATTATCAGAGGCGGGCTAATCCTGACCTCTTGTCTAAGGTGTCAGCTGCAGGTGACCGCAAAACTCGAGTCAGTCCTCTCAATCTGCTTCTGTCTCCCATGAATGGAGATAAGATAAAAGCAGGTGCTGGCCGGTCTCCTTCTGCGATCAGAACCAGGTATGTACCAGGTTCGCACAGACCACCACGAGGTACTGAGGCTAAGGAAACAGGTATCCACAACCCAAGCGGGAAGTAACAAAGCGTCTGGTCAAGGGAAAATCGGAGGGTGAAGGTGTCTCCGTTTGCTGGCTCAGTAAGAAGTCGAGGAAGAACACACGGAGAAATAGAACAAAGGAGGAAAGAGATCGCACTTCTCATGTCTTCTGATCCACAAAGCGACTTGTGAAATTGAGACATATGTATTTACTTATAATTTATTTATTTGTTTTTGTTTATTCACGAAGTTCTCAGAACTGAAAAGCAGTACTCACACAAACAACAACTAATTTGTCAAAGTTAAAGGAGAAGCCGAATGGGCTGTGGGGAGATTGGAGTCCTTTGCAGGAAGCAGTGAAGACAAGTTTCTCAAGAACCTCACCTGGCGCGCGGCACTGCAAACGCCCAGCGCTGCGCACCCGGCTCCTCCAGGGGGCGCCGGAACCTCGCTCCCCCGCGACTCCCTCTGAGCCCTGGCTATCCTGGACCGAGGCCAGCGGGGTTCCTTCACCTCATCCTACGCCTCCGCTAGACCCACCGCACCCCCCGCCTGCACCACCCACCCCACGAAGGGCGCCGAGATTTGTTCCGTTTTCCCCGAGGGGAAGGAATCTGACTGTCCCCATCTCAGGAACGGGTGCAGAACGCGCGGGCCTGGACCTTCTTCCCAAAGATTGGAGCAGACGACAAGCGGCATAGAGCAGGAGCACGGACGAAAGCTGCGGGAAGCTAAGCGGTCGACACCGGGCTCCCCCTTCCTCGGCGGGAGTCAAAGGGGCGGGTTTCCAGCAGCTCTGCCCCTCGGCGCCACCCTAACGCGTCCCGACCCGGGACTGCCCGCCCGTCCACTGAAGGAGCGGTCAGTCGGGCATCCCCCAAGGGCTCTGCAAGCGCGCCTTGCGGGCGCAGCGCCCCGCTGCGGAGTCTCGGGGGGTCAGGGCTGGGGTCCGGGTGCGCATCCCCCGCAAACGCCCGGCCCCCGCTCTCAGCCCCAGGTCAGGGCGCGGCGCGGCAGGCCACCAGCTCGCGCAGGCTCTTGCGGAAGCTGTGGTCCAGGAAGGCGTAGAGGAAGGGGTTGAGGCAGCTGTTGGCGTAGCTCAGGCTGGTGATGAGGTAGGAGACGGCGACGACCGCCGGCGTCTGCGGGAGGTCGGTGGTGAGCGCCACCACGGTGCTCAGGTGGTAGGGCGTCCAGCAGAGCAGGCACACGGCCAGGATGGCGGCCACCAGCACGGTCACCCGCTTCTTGGCCCGGCCCAGCGCCCGCGCGTGGCTGTGCAGCCGGAGGGCGCGCAGGCGGCACAGCAGCGAGGCGTAGAGCGCGCAGATGGCGGACACCGGCAGCGCGAAGCCCAGCACCAGCGTGTAGAGGCGGCTGGCGCGCCACCAGACGGCCTCGGGCTGCGGGAAGACCAGCACGCACTGGCGCCGGCCCTGGTCCTCGTCCAGCCGCGCGAAGACGGCGAAGGGCAGCACCACGAGCGTGGCGACGCCCCACACCGCCAGGCTGACCGCGCGCGCCGCGCCGTACGTGCGCCCGGCCACCCTGCGCGCCTCGGCGGCCGCCAGCACCACCAGGTAGCGGTCGGCGCTCATGACGGTGAGGAAGTACAGGCTGCAGAAGGTGTTGTACTGGTCGACGGCCACGATCAGCTTGCACATGAGCTCGCCGAAGGGCCAGCGGCGCAGCAGGAGGTCGGCGATGGTGACGGGCAGCACGAGCGTGAAGAGCTCGTCGGCGATGGCCAGGTTGAGGATGAACAGGTTGGTGACGGTCTTCATGCGCGGCGCGCGCAGCAGCACGAACAGCACCGCCGAGTTGCCCGCCAGCCCCACGGCGCAGATGACCGCGTACACCACCGGCACGGCCACCGCCAGCGGCTGCGGCAGGGGCAGGGGCAGGGGCGCGGGGCTCGACGCGTTGGCCGGACCCGGCTCCCCGAGCGACGCGTTGGCCCAACCCGGCTCCGCGAGCGACGCGTTGAGCATCTCGGCGAGGTAGGGACCCGGGACCCCGAGTGCAGCGCCCTGCACCACGACGCGCGCGGTGACGCTCCGAGCCCTGCTCTGGCTTTCCAAGGGAGACTCCCTCCGCCACCCCTCGGCCCGCTGTCACCGCAGACTCCCGGGGCTGGAAAGCAAAATTGAAAACACAGGTTAGATAGGTGAGGGAGCGAGGTCCCCAGGTGGGGATGGCGCAGCGCCCGAAACCTCTCCCCCAAGTGAGAATATTGCTACCTGTTGAAATTCCGGCCACTTACACGCATCCAAGCGCTAGAGAGACTCTTCGTAGGAAACATGCGAGCCCATCTTTCCTACTGGAGGACACCCCTGGCACGCCCCGGGCACCCCCACCAATTCTACAGAAGCGACCTTACCTGCTGGCCCAGAAAAAGCGTCTGCTTTTCGCGGAGGAGCGGGGACCGGAGCCCGTCTGCTGTGGGCGGGAGCTGCGGCGCCCCCGGGTCAGGCAGGCAGGCGTCTCTCGGGTCCGCAGGGAGCCGCCGCTCCAGCCTCGGGTGTAGTGCAGGGACCGCGCAGCCGCTGAGACTGCTCTCCGCCGACCCGACTGCCACCCCACCCCCACCCTTAGTAAAACCCTTGGAACTAACAGAAAACAGCAGGGTTCTTTCCTCTCTTCTGAAATCATAGAAAGCTCTTCTATTAAGAACTGAATTTAAGAAAAACAAAGTTAAGGCGTTAGTGATCTCTTTTTTTGTTGTTTTGAGAGCAATGCAGTACGGACTCCTGTTCGATGTTTTTACCACCATGCCTCAACTGGACTGATGCAATTTGCAATTTTTGCAATTACACGCATATCACCACGTTATGCAGAATAGAGGAAGTGAATGCGATTTTAAAATGCAAATGACTCTTTTTCTAATACACTAGTCTTCAAAAGGTAGATTTTTGGTGTCAAATAATGGTCGGCACTTTGAGATACTGTCACATTTTCTTAATAACATGTCAAGACTTGATTAATAAAGACAGGTTTTGTTGTTGTTGTTGTTGTTGTTCGCGGTGCTGGGGATTGAACTCAGGGGCATTCTACCTCCGAGCTACACCCCCAGCCTTATTTTTTATTCTTTATTTCGAAACAGGGTCTCACTAAGTAGCTGAGGTTGGCCGGGAACCTGGATCCTCCGTTCTCAGCCTCCCAAGTACTGGTATTACAAGCGTGTGCCACCACGCCCGGCATAAAGACAGTTTTGAAAGCTTTTTTAGGGCACCGTGGCTTAGTGCACGCTCTCCCACACTTGTTCCTGATTTTCAAACACGCACTCCTGATTGTGCTGCAGAACAGAGCTACCTGCAGTTCCTCCCGGTATATATGTGTATATACGTGTATATATATCACATATATACACTCACATATGCCTGTATGTGTGTATATGTGTATGCGAATATGTATATAGTTAATCATTTTCAAACCTTTGGAGATTTTCTCTTTTTTTATTATTGATTTCTAGCTTAATTACACAATGGACAGAAAACACGCCAGTGTGATTTCCATCCACAGGAATTTGTTGAAACTCACTGCCCAGCAAGCAGTTATCTTTTCTAATTATTTCACGGATACTGGAAAATACTGTGTGTTCTGCATTTATTTGTTGAGGACAACTCTGTATGTCAACTGGCCACATTTATTATTCTGTTGCTCAAATCTTCTATTGGGATTTTTGTCTGTCTTACCAGTTCCTGAAAAGGTATGTTTATCTCAGTCCGTATTTGCAGATTTCGCTATGCTTTTAGTTCTATCCTTTTTTACTACGTAATTTGGCGCTCTTTCATCAGGTGTACACAAATCTAAGACTGTCGTATTTTCCCCGGGAATGGTCCTTTTATCTTATAATCTCTTGACCACAACTCTTACTTCTCACTGTATACTTGAGACCATTTTTTTGATATGATTACAGCTACACTCCCTTAGTATTATCCTGGAATATGTTTTAATCCTTTTACTTTAAGCTTTTTAATCCAACCTAACAACATTTGTCTTTGAATTGAAGGGTTTAGTTTACAAGATGTTTAATGTAGTTATAGGTAATATTAAGATTGCTATGATATGTTTGTATCCCCAACAAATTGATATACAGATAATCCTTACAATGGTCAATTTAAGATTTTTCAACTTTAGAATGGTGCAAAAACATCACACAACCAATACAAGTTGTACTTTGGATTTGGATTTTGAGATTTTCCTGTTAGGATGTGTGGTATGATTCTCTGTCTCAATGCGAGGTAGAAACAGTAAGCTATGGTTCCTAGTCAGCCATAGGATCAACAACTGATACTCTATAGTATCCTGTGTTGCTAAACTATGATGTTCTATACATTAGATGTATTAAATTGCATTGTGCACGCATGTGTGTGTGTGTGTGTGTGTGTGTGTGTGTGTTGCTGGTGTCTCACCCAAGAACATTCTACCACTGAGCTACACTCCCAGCCCTTTTTACTTTTTTTATTTTTGAAACAGAATGTCACTAAATTACTGAACGCTGGCCTCGAACCTACAATTCTCCTGCCTCAGCTTCCCAAGTATTGGGATTATAGGCATGTGCCAACAGACTTGGATGTATATTAAATGTATTTTAGACTTCTTATGTTTTTGACCTATGATAGTTTTACATACGGATGTAATCCCATCATAAATTGAGGAACATCTTTATGGAAATCTAGTCCCCATGTGTCAGTATTTGGGGGGGGGGCACCTTTGGGAGGTAACTGGGTCATGAGAGTGAGTGAACGTCTCAGGAGGGGATTAATGCCCTTATGCAAGGCCCCAGAAAGCCCTTTGAGTTTCCAGGGGAAAGACAGCCCTCTAGGAAGCAGGACTTCACTTGACTCTACATTTTCTGAGACCTTGACTTTGATCTCAGCCTCCAGAACCATGAGAAATCAGTTTCTCTTGCTCATAAGCCACCTAGCTTATGGTGTTCTGTTACAGCATCCCAAACAAACTGAAATAGAAAACTGGCACCAATACATAGATGCTGCTATAATGAAAGCCCGAAACTGCAGAAGTGGCCTTTGGACCTGGGTAATGAGAGAGATGCTAGAAGAATGTTTACTGTGTCAGAAGAAGACTGTCATAGCCGGGCGTGGTGGCGCACGCTTGTAATCCCAGCATTCGGGAGGCTGAGACCGGAGAATCGGAGTTTGCAACCAGCCTGTTACCTAGTGAGGCATTCCACAACTTAGTGAGATCCTGTTTCAAAATAAAGAATAAAAAACAGGGCTGGGGGTATAACTCAGAGGTAGAATGCCCCTGGGTTCAATCCCCCGTACCGCAAAAAAAAAACAAAACAACAACAAAAAACAAACAAAAAAACTGATGGAACTACAAGGAGAAGCAGACAAGTCTGTTAAATCTGGACACTTCAAAACCCCTCTTTCTAACTGGCAGAATGACCAGGCAGAAAATCAGTAAGGATGTGGTCAAACTGAACAGTACCCTCAACCCTCAACCAACTAGATCTGACCTTTACAGAGTCCCTTTTCCTTCAGAAGTCACGTTCTTCTCAACCTGGCATGGAGTATTCACCAGGCAGACCACGTTCTGGACCCTAAAACACATCTTAACAAATTGAATAGAAATAATGTAAATGTTTCTTTCAGACTATAGTAGAACTAACCTAGAAACTAGTAACAGGAAAACTGCTAGAAATCTCAAAACATTCAGAGATTAATAATGCAAAGGTCAAAGAAGTCTCAAGAGAAATTTTAAAATATTTAAGCCAGGTGGAAATCCTGTTTAGCAAATTCATAGGATGCAGTGTCTAGAGGGATGCCAATGGCACTGGGTGTATGTCTGAGGGGAAAAAGCCTCAAGTCAGTGATGTCAGCTTCCACCTTAGAAAAACAGGAAAGAAAAAGAGGATTTTAAGTCCAAAGTAAGCAGGAGAAAAAGTAAATAATAAAAATCAGAATCAAAATCAAGGGATTTTAAAACAGAAAAACAAAAGAAAGAAATTATATCGCCTGTCTACAGCTTCTTCCAGGAAATAAGAGAAGACTCCTTAACCCATTCTCTGAGGCCAGCATTACCCTAACAGAGACAGAGACATTACACAAGAGGAAAACGACATACCAATAACTCCCACAAACAAAGATGCAAAGATCCTCAATATAAGCAAATCAAATCCAACATTTAATTTAAAAAATTATATGCCATGACCAAATTAAGTTTATTCCACATATGCGAGCTTGGTTCCACATTTGAAAATCAGTTAATGAACAAGCTGAGAAAGAAAAATTACAGGATCATGATCAGTAGACTCAGCAAAATCGTTTGACAAAATCCACCATCCATTCATGATAACTCTCCGCAGAAATAATGGGAACTTCATTAACTGGATAAGGAACATTTACAAAAACAAAACAATAAACTCTATAGTTAATATTATACTTACTAATGAGAAACTACATGCTTTGGGGCCTGACATAGTGGCATATGCCTATAATCCCGGTACTTGGAAAGCTGAGACAGGAAAATCGCAGGTTCAAAGCCAGCCTCAGCAACTTAGCGAGGACCTTAGCAACTTAATGAGAACCTGTTTCCAAATAGAAATAAAATAGGGCTGGTTGTGTAGCTCAGAGGTAGAATTCCTCTGGGTTCAATCCTCAGCACCACGGAAGGAAGGAAGGAAGGGAGGGAGGGAGGGAGGGAGGGAGGGAGGGAGGGAGGGAGAGAGTGTGGGAGGGAGGGAGGGAGGGAGGAAGGAAGGAAGAAACTATATGCTTTGCTCCAAGATCAAGATAAAGGCAAGGATATCCCCTCCCACCACTCTTATCTCTAATTCATGTTGTATTTTAAGCCCCAAGTAATGTAATAAAACAAGAAAAGGAAACATATTGCCCTGTATATATATATTGGTAAGAAAATATTAAAAGTACATTGGTTTACATATGACATGATTGTCTAGTAGGAAATCCCAAATAAACCACAATAACAACAAAAGCAATTATAGTTAGGTTGCAGGACACAGGTTGATATTTAAGAGTCAATTTCTTTCCCATATGCCAGCAATTTGATTTTTTTTTTTTTTTTTTTTTTTTCCCGATACTGGGGATTGAGTCCAGGGACATTTTACCTCCAAGCTAAACCCCAGCCCTATTTTTTATTCTTTATTTTGAAACAGGGTCTTACTAAGTTGCAGAGGGCCTCACTAGGTAGCTGAGGCTGGCCAGAAACCCGAGATTCTCCTGTCTCAGCCTCCCACATACTGGGATTACAAGCGTGCACCACCATGGCCAGCTGGAATTTGAAATTTAAAACACACTATTTACGTTGACATCAAAAAGCACATTCCTAGGTTGAAATCTAACACAATATATAAGGTCTATATGAGGAAAATTGCAAAATTCTGATTAAATAAATCAAAGGAGAGCTAATTGAATGGATAGTCCATGTTCATGAAGAACAAGACTCAACATTTTTAAGATATCTCTTCTTCCCAACTTGAGCTATAGATGTGATGCAATTTCAAATAAAATCCCTACAAGTTATTTTGTAGATGTAGACAAAATAATTCTAAAGTTTTTATAGAAAGGCAGAAAACCCAGAATATAATACAAAATAACAACAAAATTGAGGACTAAGATTATCTCACTTGAAGACTTATTATAAAGAAGTGATAATCAAGATAGTGTGATAGTGGGCAAAATGGCATACAAATAGGTCAACAAAAAGAACAAAGAGCTAGAAATAGGACCACAGAAATACAGTCAATTCATCTTTGACAAAAGCGCAAAGATAATTCAACTGAAAAAAAAAGATATTCTTCTTAACAAATTGTTAAACAATAGAAGATCTTCATATTTAAAATTCTTACAACTTCATAAAAATTAGCTTGAAATAGATTATAGACCCAAGTATAAAATTCGAAACTATAAAATTTCTAGACAAGATAAATTAAGAGAAAAATCAAGGTAGCCGGGCGTGGTGGCGCACGCTTGTAATCCCAGCATTCGGGAGGCTGAGACCGGAGGATCCGGGTTCGCGGCCAGCCTCAGCTACTTAGTGAGGCATTCTGCAACTTAGTGAGACTCGGTTTCAAAATAAAGAGTAAAAAATAGGGCTGGGGGTGTAGCTCGGAGGTAGAATGCCCCTGACCTCAATCCCCAGTACCACAAAAAAAAAAAAAAAAAAGAAAAATCAAGGTGACCTTGAACTTAATGGTGATTTTTTAGATACATCACCAAAAACATAATTCATAAAAGAGAAAATTTGTAATTTGTATTTGATTAAAACTGAAAATTTATGCTCTGCTAGAACAATAAAAACATAAGCCACAGAATAAGAGAAAATATTTTCAAAATACATACCTGATGAAGGACTTATATCCAACATATACAAAGAAGTCTTAAAAGTCAACAAATAAATAAATAGCAAAAAAGTTATGAATAGAAACCTCGCTAAAGAAGATGTATAGATGACAAATAGCACGTGGAAAGGTACTCTAACACTGTATATCACCGAGAGTTACTAAGTAAACAACAAGATAGAGCTATACACCTGCTAGAGTGGCTAAAATCTAAAATCCTGGCAGCACCCAACATTGGTGGAAGCTGGGACTACAGGATCTCACTTGTTGCTGGCACAAATGAAAAATGGTCGAGCTGCTTTGGGACACACTTTGGCAGTTTCTTACAAATCTGAAAATAGTCTTATCATACAATCCAGTAATTGTGCTCTTTAGGCATTTAGCCAGGTGAGTTGAAAATTGATGTCTACACAAAAACTGCACGTGAATGTCGACGGCGGCTTCACGTTGCCTGAAGTCGGCAGCAACCAAGATGTCCTTTAATGTGACGGGATAAGCACACTGCAGCACACCCGTGTGATGAAATGTTACACGGCGACAGAAGCTGTAAGCCACAGGCATGAAGGAACCTTAGATGTGCATGATTTAGTGGAAGAAACTCATTGGCAAAGGCTCCCTTCTGTATGAGTCCAACCACATGAAATTTGGGAAAAGACAAAATATAGAGACAGTAAAAAAGATCATTGGCTGCCAGGGATTTGGGAGAGGGCAGGGAAGAGGAACGGGTCGATAAATGGTACACAGGACGTTTTTAGAGCAGGAAAACTATTCTGTATGGTTCTGTGACTGTGGATATGTAATTTTGCATTTGCCAAAATCTATATAACTTTACAAAGCACAAAGCCAACTCTAATAGAAACTGTGGACATTGGTTAATACTAATGGATCAGTCCTGGCTCATCAATTGGAACAAGTGTACCACTAACTCCAGATGGTAGTAGTCGAAAAAACTTAGGCATAAGGGTGAAGAGAGACATAAAGGAATTATCTGTTCTATGTGTCAAGTTTTCTGTAAACCCCAAAATGGCCTAAAAATAAAAAAAACTGTCGAAAAGAAGGAAAAAAGGTGGAAGTCTTTTTCAAAAATCTTTAAATGTGATTAATTTAATGAATTGTGACAAAACATGGTGAACTTAAATTTATATATACAAGACAGCCCAGATCATTTATATTGTCACATTTTCACTGATTTTGCTATACTGGAATTCTAATCCAAAGAATGAGTTTCAAGGGGCATGTTTTAAATTTGTTGATCAATCAAGAATTAAATTCTTCTGCTTTATTTTATCTACTGCACTGCCAAGCCATCATTCAGATTCAAATATGAAATATCATATCTGTAGTTTTTACAATTTTAATTAGGATCGAATGAGCCAAAGGCAAGAGAAGTTGGATAAGTAACCAGCTAATCTTAGCATAAACATTTTCCTTAAGAAACTTATCAGTCATTCTATGAACAAACAGTTCATCGTCTGTGTTCACCGCAAGGTTGACATCCAGCCATGCCTCCCATCAACACTGCCAGGATGAAAGAACTCAACTTCGAGGAAAAGACCTTTGTAAATCTGCACAAATCAGTTTTTGCTTTTGATATTTCTGAGGAATTAGTCCCAGATGGTCAATTGTTGTTTTTTCCTAATGTTAACAAATCATTTTTCACTTATAGAATTTAAGCTGGAGGCTAAAACAGATTAAAGAAACCATTCTAATATTGGTTTGTTTTTACAGCTTGGAAGGATCAAATGATGAAAACAATGATCAAAATGCCACAAAATGTGTCATTCCTGTGGATGATGAAGGTACTGCCACCCCCCAAGCGGGGGGAAAAGAGTGTTAAAATTCAGAACTATACAATTTCAGAATGTGACTTGTTTACACAGATGTTCTTTCAAAGATGTTTCACATAATAAGAGAAGTTGCAAATTCATTTGTGCTCATTTTTTTTTTAATAAAGCCACTTTGCGCTGTTTGGTTATTACTGTTTATAAATGAAATGCTTCGGCTGACCCTAAACAGAGGATGACACTTTCCAGTTTCAGCCTGCTGTGCTTCTGAGGGAGGCACTAAAGGGAAGGATGATACAGCAAAGCGCTCACTGGAACTATTAATCAAATATCTGGAAAAAAGCTAACTCCTCTTCACCATGTTAAAAGGCAGATCGGAGCCGGGCGTGGTGGCGCACGCTTGTAATCCCAGCATTCGGGAGGCTGAGACCGGAGGATCCGGGTTCGCGGCCAGCCTCAGCTACCTAGTAAGGCACTCCGCAACTTAGTGAGACTCGGTTTCAAAATAAAGAATAAAAAAAATAGGGCTGGAGGTATAGCTCGGAGGTAGAATGCCCCTGAGTTCAATCCCCAGTACCGCAAAAAAAAATAAAAAATAAAAAAATAAAAGGCAGATCGGTGGCACACAGACTAGTAACAACAGAATTCATTTTTTCCCAGTACTGGGGATGAGCTACATTTCCAGCCATTTAATTGTAAGTTTTGAGACAGGGCCTCTAAGTTGCTGAGGCTCGCCTTCTGCTTGAGGTCCTCTTGCCTTAGCCTTTCCGAGTTGCTGGGATTCCAGGCGTGTGCCCCCTGGCTCAACTGCAATAGACTTAAACTCTTAGAATGCAGTGCCGACACAGACTGTGCAACAGCCAGTCACGTCACGTGACTTGTGTGTAAATACATGTTGTTAAACAAATCTCCACCTGTAAGAAGTTGGACATTTACTGACTGGGCTGCCTTACTGGTGCTTTATACAATAGAGTAATGCTGTAATACTTAAAATATTTAATTTGAATATTGGGTTTCTCATTTCTATGTCTTCTTTAACAAGCTAGTGATAATATTTCTAAAGGTTTATGATTGTTCCTTTTAAAATGCGTTGATGCAAGCCGGGCGTGGTGGCGCATGCTTGTAATCTCATGCTTGGGAGGCTGAGACAGGAGGATCTGGGTTTGCGGCCAGCCTCGGCTACTTAGTGAGGCACTCTGCAACTTAGTGAGACCCTGTTTCAAAATAAAGAATAAGAAATAGGACTGGGGTTGTAGCTCAGAGGTAGAATGCCCCTGGGTTCAATCCCCAGTACCACAAAAATGAATAAATAAATAAATAAATATACATATACGTATATAGTGCTATGATGCAGCCAGGCATGGTAGTGCACACCTGTAATCCCAGTAAGTTCAAAGCCAGCCTCAGCAATTTAGGAACTCAGGAACTTAGCAAGACCCTGTTTCAATTTTTTTTTTTTTTTTTTGTGGTACTGGGGATTGAACTCAGAGGCATTCTACCTCCGAGCTATACCCTCAGCCCTTTTTTTTTTTTTTTTTTTTTTTTTTTTTTTGTGGTACTGGGGATTGAACTCAGGGGCATTCTACCTCCGAGCTATACCCCCAGCCCTATTTTTTATTCTTTATTTTGAAACCGAGTCTCACTAAGTTGCGGAGTGCCTCACTAGGTAGCTGAGGCTGGCCGCGAACCCGGATCCTCCGGTCTCAGCCTCCCGAATGCT
>PVLC010019350.1:0-30784 GCA_004027655.1 Graphiurus murinus | reverse complement strand
AGTGTTATTTCTCCTTCACTTAGTTGCTCATCTGGTAGAATTTGTCCCTTCTCTGGTATTTATACCTTTTTTTCTTCTTTGTGTTTATTTCTTTAAGTGCTTTCTCTAGTGCTGGCTTGGTAGTCATGAATCCTTTCAGTTTCTGCTTGTCTTGGAAGGTTTTTATTTATCTATCCATTTTGAAATATATCTTTATTGGAATGTTTTGTAAACTCATGGTCCTCTCAAGCTCCATTGTAGCCTCTTGAGTCCCTACAGGAAAAGGGTCTGTAGTTTCTTGGTCCAGTTCAGTTACTGCCACAGGGGTTCACTGAGAAGTTTGATTGGGTGGTCTCAAGATTCAGAGTGATCGTGATGAGGCTGTAGCCACTTGGGTCCCAGTAGGAAGGGTCTGAAGCTTCACAGTCCAGAGGAGTTTGCCTGCAGCCAGAAGAGCTTTCTGGACAGTTTGGCTGGGCTGTCTGAAGAGTTGCAATCTTGAGTTATTCAAATGGAGAGAGAAGAATGTGATTGCTTTTGGTGTTGGTTCTCTCCAATCACTGGATCAATAGGATTTAGTTTCTTTTTTACAGGATTTCATCTCCCCTGTGGATTCCCTGGATTCTGGCAACCACTAACTCCTGCACAGGCTCACCAAGATGGCTCCTCCCAAAGCTCTTATCAGTTAAGACTTGGAGCTCTTTTCAGTACTCTGCTCTCTGTGCTGCATCCAATTAAACTAAATTTTGACTTTTTTTCTGTTGAGTTCTGACTTCCTTTCTTCTCTTGTCAAAAAGCAGTTTTCCTGCTGGTTGTGTTTCAAGCCTTGGAGCAACCAAAAAGCACTGCCTTCCTCTATTCTGCCATCTTGGCTCTTCCTGCGTTGATATTTTTATTTAACTCAAACTTAACTTTTTTTATGATTTTGCTTGTAACATTCTCTTTGATACATGGGATATGTATGTATTTAAATTTTAGAAATATCTGAAAATATATTAAATATATTTCTAAGCTTTTTAAATTTTAATTATTTTTTATAGAACATCCTCTGTATGATTTAAGTCCTTTTAATTTTTTTAAGATAATTAATAACCCAGAATATTGCCTAAATTGATACATATTCTTTGTGTGCTTCAAAGGAACTTATAATGGGGAATTTTAGAAATGTTATTTAGGGTAGTTTGGTAGACAGTATGTTTATGTTATTACTAAGTTGCTTTCTATTTGTATCAATTTTTAAAATATTAATTTTGAAATATTCAACTAGATTTTCTAGTTTTAAAATTTCTCCATAGTTTTATCAGTTATTTATTCACAAACTTATGTCTTTGTTATCATATGCATATGCATTTAGGGCCATTATGTCTTCCAGATGAACTGCCCTCTTTGAGGATTACCTAATACCCTCCTTAATCCTTGCTTTGAAGTCAACTATGTTTGATATTACTATAGTTTGGAAGGACTATTTGCATTTAATTAAGTTTTTTTGTGGTTAGATTTAGACCTTCCTCATTGGTGTTTGTATTTTCTATACCATCTATTCTTCATGTTCTTTCCTCATTTTTCCATCTTCATTAGGATTTTTTAATGATTTTATTTTATTTTCATTATTACCTCCTTTTTAACCGTAACTCATTTTGTTTTTTAAGATCTTGCTCCAGGGTTTACAGCATATTTTTAAAACTTATTACCATCTTCCCTCAAATAATATTAGGCTATTTTATGTATGCTGTATAAAGCTTATCCTGGGTTATTGGTACTTTATAGAAATATAAATTTATATCTATCCTTTTCCAGTCTTTAGGCTATTTTTGTCTTAAATTTTATTTCAACATCTGTTGTAAACTTCAAAATATGTTAATTTTTTGTTTTAAATGCAAAATTTATTTTGAAAGCTAAAAATGAGAAAAATGTATTTTTAAAATCTGGCCTGCTATAACAAAATATTATAGATTATGTTGGTTAAATTTAAAAAATCTATTTATCACAATTCTAGAAGTTGGGAAGCACCAGATCAAGTTGCAGGTATATTTAACTCCTATAAGGGACTTCTTCCTTGTTGACAAAGGGTAACCTTCTTACTGTATTCTCAGATGAAGGAAAGTGAGGCACTCTGGTCTTTTTTTCTTATTACAAGGTCGCTCTTCACATGACATGGGCCACACCTTTATGATTTCTTTAACTTTCCCAGAGGCCCTATCTATCTTCCAATACCATCACATTAGGAATTAGGACAAAGCACATGATTTTGGGAAGAGACAAATATCCAGTGTACAAGAATGTATTTGATGTTTCCTCAAATATTTACCAATCCCAGCACTCTCTAATCTTTTTTCCCCACTTTGATCCAAATTCTTTCCATATGAAGGACTTCATTAACAATTCAGTGTTCTTTAGTTCTGTTGATGACTTATTTTCCCAGCTTTTATTTGACTGCAAATGCATTTATTATATCTTAATTATTGGAAGATATTTTTCACAGGGTGGATAAGTACAGGTTGGCAGTTTTTTCTTTTAATACATTACAATTTTACATCCTTGTCTTCTTTGGCTGGAATGTTTTTGAAGAGAAATCTGTAACTATTCTTATCACATTATTGATCATATATAATTTTTATGGCTGACCTTGTGTGTGTGTGTGTGTGTGTGTGTGTGTGTGTGTGTGTGTGTGTATTTTGTTTACTTCTGGTTTTATTCATTTGTTAAAGATATCTTTGGCAGGTTTTTCTCTGTGTTCTTCTGCTCGGGATTTTTTTTTTTTTTTTTTTAGTTTCTTAGTTATTTCTTAGTTATGTAATGCTATTTTTCTTTAACTTTGGGATTGGGAAGTTTTTTGCCATATGAAGCCATTATTTCTTCAAATGAATTACTTAATCACCTTCCACCAATTGTCTTTTCCCTGTGATTCAAATTATTTGCATGTTACATTGTTTGGCTGTTCATTTATATCGGGACCCCAGGCTAAACCCTCAACCGTGGGCCCCAATAAAGATGATGACTGAACGTTGCTGGTTCAAACTTCTCTTTATTATACCTCTCTCTCTCTCTCTGGGATCGAGGATGCTACCCAAGCAGTAATAGTAACCATTCTCTTAACCCTGACAGTAACCGTCTCTCTAACCACAATTGCTTCTCTCACCCCACTCTCGTTCTCCGTAACCGTTCATCGCAATAGTACCTCTCCAACAGACCCCCAACAACTCCTCTCTCCAGCAATCAACCTTCTACCAGCAACCCACCAACCACCAGCCTCCCAGCAACCACACCACCCAGCAACCACCACTCTCATGCGAGAGGTGGAGGCTCTGAAAGCCGTGCAGGGCATGAGTCACGAGGTGCCTCATACAGCTCTCACCTGGGCCGGCCATGAGCCGGGCGTGCTGGTGCATGCGCTCCGGCGTGGCGCAGCCCTAGGATGTTACCACCTGCAGCCTCTTCTGGCACTCTGCCAGGTGCCATCTAGAGGCGGGGTCTTTCCAGCCAGGCTAAGACCCCAACACACTTATTCTTTGTTTATTGTGAGTAGAATATATTGCTATGTCTTCAATTTCACCAATTTTTCAAGATTTAATGTCTCATTTGCTATTGATATTCTATGTCATAGGACTGTGGCCTGGATATTGAAGTATACTAGGAAAAGTTTCAGAGCACTTTTTGGTCTTCTCTTGAGATCACTATCTTTATCATCTGTAGTTTGAAATTTATTTCAGAAATTGTTTTTAATTTTCAGTCCTTTAGTGCAGATGCACATTTTTGGGGTAGAGAGAGATTATTCTCACAGTAGGTTTTGGTGCTATTTTCTTAAAATGGATCTTGTGCAGTCATTTCTCGCTCTCTCTCTCTTTCTATATATATATATGTATATACTTTTATTGGTACATTGGAATTATACACCATACTGAGGTTTGTTCAATGTGATACAAACACACATTCACCCAACTCTTAATGTACTTCCCTCTATATCCCACCCCTCTCCCCCTTTCTCCTTCCTAGCACATGCTAGCAAAACTAGTAATAAAGCCTTTATACATTGCCAAAGCATTATTTGACCTGTCTCCTTCCTTAGTCCTCTTTTCTCCCCTCCCCATGTGCTCCTCCCAACTTCCTTCCACTATTATTCTAGTCTCTCACCACATTTATTCAAAACCTTTTATGTCTTCTATTTTCTCTCTAGAAGAAAAAACATACAACCTATTGACTTTTATGATGGTTCATCTCATTTAGAATGATATTCTCTGTTTATGTATATTTTCCTGCAAATGGCATAATTTTTTTTTATGGAGTACAATTCCATTGTATGTCTATACACCACATTTTCTTTATCCATTCATTTGTTAATAGAACCTGAGTTGGTCCCATAATTAGATTATTACGAATTGTGCTACTATGAACATGGCTATACATGTATTTCTGTGGTGTTCTAACTTCAATTCATTTGGAAAAATACATAAGAGAGGCATTTCTGAGTCATTTCATGGTGATATTCCTAATGTTTTGAGCAACCTGTACACATACAGATTTCCATAGTAGTTGTACTAATTTATATTCTCGCCAAGAATGTATTAGTCCTTATCTCCTCACATCCTTTCCAGTATTTATTATTGAATTTATTCTTGAGAGCTTGTTTGAAGGTTCTAGCAGGGGAGTGCAGCTACACATATACCCTTAACCCGAAGACCGGTCCTCCTCAACTTGGGGAAGGTCGTCCTCTTCGACGGAGCACACAGCTTCTGGAGGGATGCACATGGAATGGTGAGGGAGGAAGGGGATATGACACCCGCCTATCCAGCCAGATCAGCTGAATCAACCCTGGCAATCAATGGGGTGGCAGATGTCACAGCCAGATCACCCTCACATCCTGAATTTATTCTTGATAATTGTCATTCTAACTGGAGTTAGATGGAATTTCAGTGTAGTTTTGATTTACATTTCCTTAATTGTTAATGATGTTGAGCACTTTTTTATATATTTATAGTCAATTGCATTTATTCATTTGAAAAGTGTCTATTCAGTTCACTTTCCCATTTTTTGTATGTTTTTATGTTAAGTCTTATTTTTTTTTAATTCTTTACATATTCTTTATATTAGTCCTCCATCAGATGAATAGCTAGCAAATATTTTCTCCAATTCTGAATCTGTTTGTTCAGACTCTTGACTGTTTTTTGCTGCATAAAAGCTTTTCAACTTGATGCTGTCCCATTTATTGATTCTGGGTTTTATTTCCTGAGCTTTTGGGGTCTTACTGAGGAAATTTCTACCACTGCCTATATGTTGGAGAGTTCTATACATTCTATGTCCTCTTCTAGTAATTGCCAAGTTTATGGTCTGATTTTTAGGTCTCTGATACATCTTGAGTTGATTTTTATGCAGGGTGAGAGACAGAGATCTAGTTTCATTCTTTTACATATGAATATTCAGTTTTCCCAGCACCATTCATTGAAAAGACTGTCTTTTCTGCAGCCTATGTTTTTGACTCCTCTGTCAAAATCAACGAGCTATAAGGGTTAGAATTTGTTTCTGTATCTTCTACTCTATTACATCCATCTATGTGTCTGTTTTTGTGCCAATACCATGTTTCCTCCTCCTCCTCCTCCTCCTCCTTCTCCTCCTCCTCCTTCTACTTCTTTTCTATAGTTCTTAGTATATTTGGAAATCTGGTATTGTGATTCCCCCAGCATGGTTCTAATTGCTCAGGACTAGTTATTTTGGGCTTTTTGTTCTTCCACATGACTTTTACAACTGTTTTTGGTGGCTTTGTGAGGAATGGCACTGGTATTTTGGTAGGGATTGCATTAAATCTGTAGATCACTTTTGGTGTATGGCCATTTTGATATTTATTCTGCCTATCCAAGAACACATTTATCAACAAATATTATTGGAAATCGATTAAGCTAGGTTATAAAGAATATAAGAATCTGAAACTTTCTTCTAAGAGTGGATAACTGTGAAAACTCAAATGCTACAAAATAAGGCACTGTTTATTGCAAAAATATGTAAAAGATGCACTATAGGACACAACAGAATATGGTGGAACTTGAGAAGCACTGGTTAGAAAATTAATATTTTTAGGAGGGAAAACATTTGTGTATATTTTTAGCTTCTGTTGTAAGAACCAGTAGAAAATGAGAGGTTGAAAATTTAGCAGAAACTATTCTTAATGACAGTGTGGATGTGGTGAGACTGTCTCTTTCATACACAGCTGGTGGGTGTATAAATTGGTATAATCTTTCTGAAAAGCAATTTGATAATGTGTGTAAAGAGCCTTAAAAATATAGTGTTTGACCCTGTAATTCTTCCTATGGAATTCTACCCTGTGGATAGAACTAGAGATGCAAATAAAGTTTTATGTGCAAAGACAATAATCACAGCATCATTTATAATAATGAAAAAATGGAAATAGTCTTTATGTCCTACAAAGAAGGCATGGTTATATAAATTATGGTATATTCATAGGGTATTATATAACTGTCAAAATCTTATTTTCAAAAACTTTCAAATGATTAGAGAAAATGTTCCTGTTATATGTTGTTGAGTGGAAAATGAGAAATAAAAAGCTAAATATAGAGAGTAATCCAAAGGTTCAAAATAAAAACATAAGTTTAAAACAGAAATACAGACATTACTAGAAAAATAAGTATAAATTGAGCAGAATCTCAGCACAGAATTAAGGGGACTTATTCACAATCAAGACTCAAGGATGATTTTTAAGTAAAGGATAACCTGTGCATAAGTGGGAGAAACAAGGATATTTGTAGACATGGGGAAGGAAATCAACAGATTTTTTTCCCATTAAATTGGAGTCAAGTCTTCCTCCTCCTCCTTCTTATCCTCCTTTTCCTTCAACAAATCCCCACAATATCAATAATTTATATGTAGATGTAACTTTGTGTACAGTTTCTTATATTTTTTAATAGTCACACTATTAAAGGTAAGCAAACCAAGACACAACAAAGAAGCATATCCATAATTACACACTAGGATTTTGTGCCTCTGAGATTCATACTCAGTTTGTGCTCCAGTCCTGAGCTTTATTCTGAGAGAGGAGTCCAGTATCATTGAGAGGGATGGACTGTGGAAAAACTGAATAGAGCTGACCAGAGACACCAAGAAAAAATAGCTAAATAGCACCAAAATTGTTCTAAAGAGTATTTATTTGTAGGGCCACCAGTTCACAAAATTGTGTGCCATTTTCTACAAATGGAAGTAACCTTCCTTGGTGATATAAGAGAAGAAAATAAAGAGAATTGGATTAATCTTGTATACTAGAAAGATTCACTGTGATGAGTAGGATTTGAAAGCATTACCAATAATTAAGCCAAATGGAACCTAAGTTTACTATGGAAAAAAATCTTTGTAGATGAGGGCGAAGTAATAGTATAAAAGGAAAATGTGACAGGAGAACTGCAATCCTGAAGGGGCCAGAGGTGGTATGGGAAAGGCTGAAGTGGAAAGTTGAGCAAGAAGATTGGGGGTTTTAAAATTATATGTTTAGATAGATGAGCTGTCCAAAATTCTGTGAAAAAATGATGCCTATGATAATAGAAACTAGAAGCAGGAAACAGGACTGTCAAACAAAGTGCCTACTGAGTAAAATGTAATAATCAGAAGGTTTCTAGAAGACAGGGGATGTAGCTTAGTGGTAAAACTCATGCCTGGCATGTGCAAGGACTTGAGTTCAATCCCCAGTACTGGAAAAAAAATCTCTAGATAGACATGTGAAGTAGAGAAGAAATGTTAAAGTAGGATGGTGTGAACCTTGAAGAATGAAAGGACCTTTCACAAGGACCAAAGAACTACAGCACTAGGACCTCGAAATGGCACTAGGTAAACGATCTTGCACTTTATGCTATAGGGAGAGGGATTTTCTTAGAGAAGCATCAGGTGATAGGACCATAATTAGAACATTGCCTGGTGCACAATTAATGCTGAATGACAACTCATTCTCACTTTAGAGACAAATAAGCAGATATAAAATTAATAGGTCCATTTCAGGATGGAAAGGGATTCTGTGAAAAAGTGGAGGGTGTGGTGAGGTAACGGCTGCATATTTTGAAAAAGGGGTTGCAGAAGGCAGAATTATGGAGATATTTATAAAGATAACCCAAAGTGGACAAAAGTACATGGTGGGAAGATCCACAGAGAGAAAGATGAATGGGTCTTGTCGAAGTGTGTTAATTGGAAGGAATAGTGTTCTGGCCAGTGACTGAGAATGACAGGAATGAGGCACATGGCACAAAATGAGTATTCTGAGGTCTCTAAGATGGTCATCTGAAACCCAAGAAGCCCAAGAATTCTAGCTGTTAGAAGCTTGCCTCCTTACTTGGTACTCAAATTCTAAGAGGTGGAGATGTCTTTATGATGCTTTTAAAAACTAATTCTATCTTGGTGATTAGAGGTTATTATCTGGCCACTTGCAATGGAATCAGTAGCTTGAGGTAACCATGAAGCATAATTTTTTTTCTAATATGAATTATGTATAATAGAACAGCTTAGAGGAAACTACCCTTATGTAGAGCTCCTTTGATAATTCTGGGGATAAATCTAGCTATTTCTTCCAGGTTTTAGCTATAGGTGGTGTAGTGGAAGACCTCGGATTCCTAGAAGCTTAGAGCATTAAGCTTTCATTTCCCTGGCTTTATTTTCTGCACCAAAAATTTGGTGAGTGCCTTTGAGGTGATACAACCTCTCCTCTGTAGCTTGTATGTCAGCAAGATGCACATAAAATCCAACAATATATATATAGTTCTGAGGCAAATAGGTGAACTAGATTAATCACTGGGTGAGGGAAACACCCACAGTAGCTCCCTGATATTGTCATTGGGGAAATATAATTTTTCAGAGGAAGAATTATTGACATATAGTGAAATGTGAAATCAATATCTGTGTTATTTACTGAACACATCTTGGACGTTTTTACTAGAATCATTGGTAAACATCATCAGTAATAAATTTCCCAAATTCTTGGATGGATTTGTGTTTTAATTAACATTCTTAGCTGGAAACCAGAGGCAGATGGGAAGCATTGTTAATAATTCTATAATTGATAACAATCACTTTGGAAACAGAAGTGACTCATAGCTCACAAATTATTTCAGAGAGCTAAACACTCCACAATGTTAGGGGAAATGCTCAATGATATAGAGAAGTTGAATTGTCCACCTAATGAAGACTGTATCAGAATAAAAGCCTAGGTTTGAAATATGGGTCCACTACTTATTAGCAGTTTCTACCTTGAAAAGCAAGGACAACTTTACTTAAAAGTTTCTTAATTGTTCTGAATTTCAAATATAAGTTTGACTTTATTTAAACTTGCATATCCTAACGTAATTTATACTATATCTTTCTCCATCATAAAACCTGTTAATCTCTAAAGGAAATAGAATTTCTAGGACACTTTAGGAAACATTGATAAATTTCCAAATCCCTCTTCCATTGTTGGTGGGTTGTAATTAGCAGCAGCAGCAGACTAACTTGATTAAGTACTTATTGTTATCACTGTGTAAATTCTCAATTATTATAACAACCTTTGGGTGCTAGCACTCTGATTAGCACCATTTACAATGAGGGAAACAGGCACAGAGATTTGAAGCACCTTGGGTAATGTCACAAAATGATGATTCAGTAGAAGATGATTTAAAGATAGGCAGTTTGGCTTCTCCGCCACTTTCTGTGATCACAATGCTCACTAATCTAGGATTTAATCAATTGATGTGGCTTAGTGATTGCCAAGTGAAATGTGAAGACTGAGAAACTACAAAGGAAGCCTTATGGAATGGCGTGTTTTGAAGGGCCAGGAGCAAATGTGGAAATTATAGAATAGACATAGAAAGCTAGAAAAGCAGAGCCAAAAGTACTAACAGTGGGCTGAGAATAAACTGAGAGAATTCAGAGGCATTTTCTAGATTGCTGGAGGCTGTGCGTGGCTTGCTTTTATCTGTCAGTCATAGACCTGTGTGCAGGTAATCCTGCTGAGTTTAAAAGACCAATAATAGGATGGACCTCTTGGTTCAAATGGGAAAATTTCATTAAATCAGGCTATGGAAATCTATTCAATGTGTAGATTCATACAATTGAAATTAAATAAAAAAGCATTTTGGATCAAACAAATACAACTAAGATAGCAGCAGGCATTGCTATATTTCATTCAGGATTCAAAAATTATTTTATGTGATAGGGTATACTAATTCTGTTATGATGGATACCAATAAGGAATATTTGGTCCTTCGCTTAACCCAAAAACTTTTAAGTTCAAAGCTCAATGTACTATTCTAGCAAGTTTTATAGTTTTATGAGTTTAAGAGAGAATGGTTAAAATGTATAGTTTATTTTCTCTTTTTAAATACTTGGGACTTTCCCTGGGTTTATTAGAATATTAAAACCATATGATGGTAAAACAATGAAGTTTATATTTTAATCACCATTTAGAGGGAAAGACCTGATTTGGAGAAGGATATATGGTCAAGGAGGCAAACCACTGTGGAATCAATCACTTCGTCTCTCTCAAGGGCTGATTTGCCTACCTCATACAGATCTCCTAACCCCTGTTCATAATGTGCATGTCTCCAGAACTGTGTTCTCAGTCCTAAGTGGTGACTTCTCAGAGATCAGGGTATTCATTTGACCACAGGTTTCCAAGAAGCTAACAGGTGAGTGGTCATATTCCTAGTGAGCCAAATTTGACTTAATTTGTGAGTAGTAAGTTGAATGTCTCATCCCATCCCCATAGTAAAAACAAAAACAAAAACAACAATCACAACAAAAAACACAAAGTTGCAAAAAGTACCTTACCTTGACTGTAATAGCAACTTTAATATTACTGAAGAGGGGCTGGCTGAGGCAAAGTCTCAACTAGGAAAAATGTGGCTGGCAACATACTATTGTCTCAAAATAGATTCCTTGAAATAATTGCTAAGAGAAAAATTGCTGAATAATTCTCTAATACATAAGATGCCTTAATTTTACCACGTATTCCATATCCAGGTATTTCTCATCTGCTTGCCCTTCTTGGTTTTGGTGTGGCTGTCCAGCAGTGAAAGTAGATCATCAATGCAACATTAAAGCAAAACTAAATCTACCATCATGTTGATGGTAGGCATTCACCTCCTGCCCTTAGTAAAATGAGGGTAGCAAGTTTTCCTAGACCTATTTAAGATATTTGATGAGTTTGGTAAAACTGGATATTTGGTGGTTTGAATTTTAATGAAATGGTTAGTAAAAAATTATACTTTGCCATATTGGACAAGAATCTCACACCAATTTGCTTCATCAATTAAAGTTCAGAAAACTGGGATGATTGTAAGACCAGACTCTGTTTTTTCAGTTCAGTCCTGGACTCTTGTGTGTGTGTGTGTGTGTGTGTGTGTGTGTGTGTGTGTGTGCTGGGAATAGAGCTCAGTGGCACTCTGTCTCTGGATTCTATTTCAGCTCTTTTTATTTTTATTTTTTATTATGAAACAGGGTCTTGCTAATTACTGAGAGTCTCACTAAATTGCTGAGGCTGGTCTTGAACTTGGAATTCTCGTGTCTCAGCCTCCCTAGGAAAAGGATTACAGATATATGCCACCAAGCCTGCCTCTTGGACTCCTTTTTAAAACCTAATATTAATGCTTGCCAGTCTTCAGGGACTGAGTGTCTAACTCAGGAGAATTTTGCAAAAATTTTTTATTTGCAGGCCAGATTTGTTATCTCTCTTCAGTTTGGTGGAATTTCTAAAATAAATAAATAACTAAAAGATTCCTCTTTTGCATTCCTAAGCGAATGGATAAGAATTGTATCTGTCACTGTATGGATGCCTAATTCAGACCTCATCTGTTCTGGTTATTACTGCATAACAAACTACCCACTACTTAGTGACACTTTAATTATGTTCCTGGCTTCTTTGGCAAAGAATTCAGACAGCCAGCAATGGTGACTTGTCTGTATTATGTGACATCTGGGATCTCATCTGCAGTGATTGCAAAGACTAAATATAACTTGAGTGGCTGGGGCTAGAATCATCTGGATGTTTCTATACTCATACATCTGGAATCTAGGCTGGGATGACCTAAAGGCAGAATCTAGCTGAGACTCCCAACCAGACCACCTACACATGGCCTCTTAAAGTGACTTTAGCTTCTTCACAGCCCGGTGGTTTGGGGATGGTTGAATTTCTTATGTTGTGGGCAGGGCTCCAAATACAAGTACTCTGGTGAATAAGGTAGAAGCTGCATGGAATTTTTGACCCGGCCTTGAATATCACATATACTCATTTCTACTCATGTATTATTGAAAGGTTGAACCAGTCACAGTCTGTCTAGACTCTAGAATAAATAAGGTACACTCCTCCATATCTCTTGAAAATAGGAAATAAATCGTGGTTATATTTAAAAGCTGCCACATTTGGTAACTAGTTTAACAAAGTAATGAGATGGCCTTATCAACAGATCTCAATATATCTTCAAATAGCAAGACCTGCTTTTATCTTAGACATATATTCTGTCAATATTTTCATTGCTCCAAAAGCAAAGCAATACAAAACAAAATAAAAATATTTCAGAAGCTGAGCATGGTGACACACGCTTGTAATCCCAGTACTTGGGAGGCTGAGACAGGAGGATAGCAGGTTCACAGCTAGCCTTAGCTACTTAATGAGGCCCTCCACAACTTAGTGAGACTCTGTTTCAAAGTAAAAAGTAAAATAACACTAGGAGTATGGCTCAGAGGTAGAATGCCCTGGGCTCAATCCCCAGTACCAAAAAAAAAAAAAAAGACCCTCAGAGAAACAGTGTGAGACAATTTGAAGAGGCTCAAAATAACACCAGTCTGTGGTCATTCTTCTGTTTGAACACCAAAGGACATTCCCACATTTTATCATTTTTACCAATCACCAGAATGCATAAGGTATGTTTTAGCTGTCTTAAAATTAGTCAGGGGCTTCTCTGCCTTCGAAAATGTTTACCACAAAATGTTGTGAACCAAAGGGCCACATTAAAAATGAGGATTATTGAATATAGGTATTGAGGATGGTTGCAGTGGGACCTTGAAAAGTGACATTTACCTTAGTAAAGTTATGTAATTTGAGGCGTATCTCTCCACAGACTTGGGAAATCTGAAATTTAGTATTGGTCACCATATTCTCTTAATGATGACATCACATGAAACTAGTTTTACTCCTGAAACTAATGTACAATCCAGTTACCAGATTATAATTTATATGGAGAGCTAGCATAGTGAAAAATGACTGTAATTCCAGTACTTGGGACACTAAGACAGGAGAATCACAGGTTCGAGGCAAGTCTCAGCAGCTTGGTGAGACCCTCAACAACTTACCATGACCCTGTTTTAAAACTAAAGAGTTAAATAGGGCTGGCAGAATGTTCCTAGGTTCAATCCCCAGTACAAGTAATAAATAAATAAATAAATAAGTAAATAAAAATTATACACAGAATGATGCCTGTCTAGAAATACTTCAGTTCACAGACCTACATAGTCTTTTCCTAGAAACACCCTGGATAAAAAATAAATAAATAATAAGCCTGGTGTGGTGGTGCATACTTGTAATATCAGTACTTTGGAGACTGAGACAGGAGGATTTTAGGTTTGCAGCCAGCCTCAGGAACTTAGGCCCGTCACAATTTAGTGAAAACCTGTTTCAAAATAAAAAATAAAATAGGGCTGGGGGTGTAGCTCAGAGGTAGAATGCCCCTAGGTTCAATCCCCAGTAACAACACCAATAACAACAAAAATAAGTACTAATTAGAAGGCTAGTTGATAATTATTGGAAAAAATTGTGTAAACCATGAATGATGGCGTTTTTTAATACCCAATGCTTAGTAGAGTATCTGGTACACATGAAGTTTATGTAAATATTCATTGAGTACATGGAATAATACTTTAGAATGAAAGAGACTTTAGGAAGAATATATTCATACGTTTTCAAAGATCCCTAAGGTTCATGAAGAGATGATCTAAGGAACACTATGGGATGCAGTGAGCAGGAAAGGACTGGGACCCTAGTCTATCTCCCATTTTATCTATGCAAGATATTGAACTCTATTATTTAAATTCAGAAAGGAGTTCTACTGATACAAAAAACCAGTAGTAGCTAGTAGTAGGAAATATTGGCAATCATATTTGTCAATCAGGAAACTGAGACCTAAAATAATTAATGTGATTTTCCCTAAATGAGCCAATTAATAAGAGACCAAGCTAGAACTCAAAATGGAAGATTCATACTTTCAGCTTTGGGCTGTTTATAGTATGCAACATTCTTATGATTCACTGAAGCTCAGCCCCTAATTTGCTGTAAAGTTCTTCCATCTATCTCCAGACAGTAATATCTGGCATCCAGCTAGAATTTATTATAATTTTTTTTGTTTTCTCTCTGAGAAGCAATGCTTGACATATCAATCATCACATTACAAAACTTCCTCCTGTCCTAGTTTTTTCCTCTTGCCTCATTCATTCACTTAAAAAAAAAGATCTTTGGGCAGCCTCACAAACAATTTATTTTTTGAAATGGAAAGGAGTAAGAAGGATGCAATGGATACACAGACAATAAAATCCAGGCAAAAGCTCATTCCGAAACACATTTTCCTTACAGCATTGTTATCAGTGCTATTGTTCGTGCCATTCCATTTATCCCTTCAGCTGCCATCTCCTGTTGGTGCTTTAAAGAGGTCACACTCACCCTTGTACTTACTAGGTCATAAAAAAAAAAAAACTATAAGCCATAGCCTCAGAAAAGTATTGCTTGCTCATCTGCAGCTGGATGGCAACTGACTTTGACTTTGCCTTGCAGCTCTACACGATGCCTTTCTCACCACAGCCAACAGTGGGAATAAGAAAAATGGAGAGGATCTAAAATGCAAAGGGCTCCTGAAATCTTGAAATCCAGTTCTCTCATTTTACACATCAAGAGACTGAAACCCAGAGAGAGGGGAAGTTTGCTCAAGGACACAAAGCTAATTAGTTGCAGAGGACTGTGTCTTCTGACTCCTAGTTCAGGACTCTATTAGCAACAACAAGACTATTTTTGCTTCTGGCACAATGCATTGCCTCCCACTGAAGCCTTAGTGGCAGAGCATACTCTCAGCATCACACAGGACCAGTGTTAGTCAATGCAGCAGACATGGTACGTGACTAGCTGAGTCCATCAGAGATAGACAGGTATGGAGGGGCATACAGGCTCAGTGGACATTGTTTGGGATGCACAATTCAGCATAGGGAGCTGAATTCTCTGGCTGGAGCAGCAGTCTGTCACTTCAGCTCTTTGTTGTGACAGATGACTGGGGCATTAGCAGTATGCTCATCCAAACAGAAGGAAGGTAGGAGCAGATGGAATGGACAGCAGACAGGTGTTTCTATTATGCCAGGTGGAAAGAGATGAGCAACTATTCCTAGGCTAGATCAAATAAAACTTTTTTAAAAAGTGGAATAAAAGGGTTTATTTTTCTACACCATGTCTTGCCTAGAACTCCAATGCCTAAAATGTATAAAGGCAGAGCTGCTGAACTTTGGTATAGAATAAAATGTTCTCCCAGGGTCCAAGAAATAGAATTTATGTATTGATAGCAGGGAGAACCTAATGCTAGAAATAGTTTTTAAAGCCTAAGTTTGTAGTAGTAGTTTTGTTTTGACAGTTATTAGACGGGAAACTACTGTTACCTTTGAATGGACAGGGCCCAGGGATCTCAGACATCCTGCAGTATAAGAGGTGGCCCCAGCTATTGAAGACTTATCTCATATTCTCCCCGATGGATATGAAAATCTCTGCCAGATGTTTATTTGGGTGAAAACCAATTTCTAAAGAATTTAGGCTTAGAATCTAGTTTGTTTTACAAGTGACATGCAGCATTTATTATACAGCTTTAATATTTACTGTATTTTCCAGAAATGTAACAACTGAGATAAGAAGGGTGGACTTGACTTTGCTTTCTTAGAAGCTTTTCCAAGAATTATCCATCAACAATAGAAGGGTTGAGGCTGGTGTGGTGGCACACAATAAAAATAGGGCCAAATAAAAAATAGAATAGAATAAAAAATAGGGCTGGGGGTATAGCTTGGAGGTAGAATGCCCCTGAGTTCAATCCCCAGTACCACAAAAATAAAAAAAAAGAAGGGTCAAAAACAAAGAATGTGGAGCTTATTAGCCTGGTTTTGAATTATAGAGCTTTTGTTTTCTACCTGTGTGTGTGATTTGGGGCAAGGCCCTTAACCACTCAGATTCTTGAGCTGTAAATTGGGGATAGTAACAGTACCTTCCTCAAAGTACTTTGCAAATTAGCTGAGCCCATAAGGTAATGTGTTTAGTGCAGGGCCTGGTACAAAATGAGTGCTCTGGTTTGACCTTGGAAATGTGTGCGTTATTTGTGCTCTGATAAAATTGTGCCTGCATCGTTTTGCAGTTGCAATTGTCACATTCCCAATGAGTACGATATGGATAAGCGCATACACATTCTTTAAAATCACAAGAAAAGTGTTAAAACTGTATTTATTTGCTTAATCATGTCCTATTTCATTTAAATGTAAACTTGATAGGGTAAGCATTTAATAGCTTTATTTTGTTTTTTAAAGTACCATGCCTTAACTTTTAATATACTGATTATGTATTAGTTTATTATAAATTTATTTTTTATCTTATATTTAGGGTTTAATGTTGATTTTTCAAGATTGCATGTGTAGATAGTTCATTTATCTATCTATCTATCTATCTATCTATCTATCTATCTATCTACCTACCTACCTATCATCATCATCTTGGAACTAGAGGTTGAACTCCAGAGAATTCTACCTCTGAACTACACCTCAATCTTATTTTATTTTGAAACAGGGCCTCACTAATTTTCTCAGGCTGGCCTTGAACCTGTAGGCCTCCTGTCTCAGCCTCACATATACTAGGATTATAGGCCTGTGCCTCTATTCCCAGCAGGCAGTTCATGTTATTTTAAAATTTCATTTCAAGATTACAATGGAGATGTTACAAAATATTTGTTAGTAACAGTGGACTTAGGTGTGATTAGATGGAGATACACTGTAATAGGTAGATGAGAATTACCTGAAACTCCTGAGTTTTTATCTGATGAAGGTCAGCTGCTCCCAGTAAAGCCAAGAAGAAGCAAGAGATATCTACAACCCAATCTATTTTTGTCTAAGCTCCTGGTAATCTATAAGGCTCCAGTGTATATAGTTTGCAAGTTGGGCCCCTGGACTGAGATTCTCAGAATATATCTGAAGCACGACAAAATATATCTGCTTCTTAGGAGACTAAGGGTTAGATGACAAACAATGGAAGTGTGTTCAATTGCATAGACTAAACGTTATTAGCAATTGACACATTAAAATATTTATTAAGGATTACTAGTATGTGGCATTTCATTGTAAAATCAGACATTTTGTCCAGTTTATTGAAGATACAGTTCATTCTTCCACTAAAATATTTTACCACCAAAAGCCTCCCATGAAATTCAACTGTCATAGATAGTCACAGATAGTTACATAGTAACTGTTACTTTGGTTATATTTATATCGGTTTTGTTTCTTGTGAGACTTTTTTGGTCTAAAATTATGCAGTGATGCTCATTTTAATAGCATTATTTTGGCCCAATTACTTGCCAGTAAGAAGACTAAGATCATTAAATTTCAATTAAAATGAGAATCATCTCTACCACTGTGGTTAAAAAAAAACTACAGGCATGCCTCACCCAATCTCCAATTGCATTTATAGTTGAACATATCTATTTTTAAGGTCAGTAATGAGTTTCGGCCTAACTGGAAAGTGAAAAACATAAATTGATAAATTAGATGGATAGAATTTATAGCCATGCCCAAAACAAAAGAATCAAGACTGGAGAATACACATGCGCGTGCGCGCACACACACACACACATTCACACTTACACACCACACCTTGTTATTTGGTTTTGTTTTGCTTGTTTTTAATATTGATGATTGAACTCAAGGACATTCTACTCCCCAGCTACACTCATCCCTTTTCTATTTTTCTTTATTTTTGAAACAGAGCCTAAGTTGCTGAGTCTGGCCTCAAATCTGTAATCCTCCTGTCTCAGTCTCCCAAATACTGGGATTATAGGTGTGTAACCACAACCTGCCAAGACTGGTAAAATTCGTGAACCCTCTCTATCTCTCAAATGTTTTCCTGGGGTGGATAGGACCCAGGAGTCATGATGGCCCATTGGGAAGGTAGTGAAGTTGACTGTATGTGCACCTGGATACAAGTTCTGGTAAAAGAATCAATTGTTTTTCATCTAAAAGCATGCTTACAGAATATAGCAATCAGTCTAAAGTAACAGACGAACCAAGGTTCTGAGGAACTCAGCCTAGCAAGACAGTGAGCAGACAGAAATTGTACTTCTTTTCAGACATTTGACATATTTTTCTATTGGAAATTCTGGACTTTCTTTTTTTAAAGCCATGTTCCAGTCATCCATGAACAAGACATTTCCAGGACTAACCAAGAATACCAAGGATGTCAAGCCTAGTAGAGATCGGAGTACAGTTCAAAATTTAGATAAAAACCAACTGCAGGAGTTTCAGAGGTCTATTTTCATCAAAATGTATGCCTTTGTTTATTAGTCCTAACAAAATGTAAGTGGGATGATTAGCATACCAAATCTTGTGTAATTGCAGGAACATTTCTTTTCCCAGTAGATTTTGCATGAAAAGTGAAAATGACTGGGTACCTTTCTTCAAGGAAGTATATTGCAGAAGCACCCAGTGCACACCTCTGACTTAAATTAGTTCTATGGCTTCAGTAGGAAATGGATTTTATATTGTCTTCTAGCCCTAGAATTCCATAATTTCAGGTAAGTCAGTGAGATTCCTGTTAATCCTCCTTTGCTCTGTAATCTTCTTTGCCACAGTGCTTTGCAGCTTGGAACAGAACCTAGCAAGAGACCTTTTTCCTTCCTGTTCACTTGCACTTAATTAATCTCATTCAGCTAAGATAAATTGAAGACTGTTTATATGCTACACATTTTGCTAGGCTTGGGGAGGCAAAGCTTGGGAACCAGATGCTCAAAGTCCAGGGAAAGATGCAGACAAATGAAACAATGGTGACAGCACAGTAGGATGGCATTTTCTTGTCAGATAGGCCAGGGGTACCATGGGAGTGGAGAAGTGGGGCCCTTGTATCTCCAACCTGAAGGCATCACAAAAGTATAAGTAGCATTATATATTCAAAAAGAGATAAAATATGTATTTGTGTTTGTCTAGGTTTCTAGATCTTTCCTGATGTTAACTTAAGTTGGGATACACTAAATGCAAATGTTACTACTGATAACTCTTATCCCTGATTTGGGTTCTTCCTCTGAAGAGTTCAGAGAAGAATAGAACTTGATTAATGCTCTCCAACCTTCATACAAAAAGGAAATAATATGTAACAGTTGTTGATGAATTATTCTATGCCAGGTACTTATACATGTGGTTTCATTTATAGCTCATTTAGTTCACATCACTATCTTATGAGGTAGGTGCCCTATTTATTCCCATTTTGCAGGGGCAGTTTTGAGGTCAAGATATGTGCAGAAACATGACCAAGTCTGCCAGGTTGGTATAAAGTATTTATATTAAGTAAACAATCAAACTCTTTGCAGAATAATGCATCTAAAATTAAATATAATCACCTCACTCTTCTGTTTAGAAGCCTGGAAACTCCCCTTTGACTCAAGGGAACAACATCTATGCCCTTAGTAGAATATCCTAGGTTTTCTTCAGTCTGACTCTGATGCTTCTTCCATCTCATCTTTTGCATTCTATTACCTTAAAATTTCTATTTCACCACATATACATGTCTTTAAATACATCTTTTATTCACATTTTTGTCTTCATCACTTTGAATCTCCTGAAATATACTATCTTTTCTCTGCTCTTTGCAGAATCAGCTCTAACATCACCCTTCTGGGACATTCTATTGCTAGCTCCTGACCCATAATGGTGCCTCTCTTATATCTTCTCTTGGTACTCTTTGCATCTTCAACATCAGAACTTACCATATTGCAATGGTATCCATTAAAGTGCTTCTCTTCTGCATTAGGCTGTGTATTCCTCAAGGACCAAAGCCATCCCTTTCTCATCCTAACATTGTCAGCCTGTGGCCCATGGATTTTGACAGAAGATCTCCAAGTCACATTGCCTGAAAGGCTCTGATTCTCAGGTTGCTCCATGCAGGAGCTGGGGACTTTAAACTCTAGAGTTCATGTCCTGTACTAGCATTTACTACTGTGTCACCTGGACAAATGACCTAAACTCTAAGTATCAATTGTCTAATTTGTATAATGCTAAAAATAGTAGAATCTGCATCATAGGTATTGTGAAAATAAACACAAGTATAAGATGATTAGCATATTATTTTTTACATAAAAGACACAAATATTGTCATCAATTCTCATCATTTTATTTTGGAGGGATTATTAATCCTTATTATATTATTTTGGAGGGATTATACCTAAATCTTCTAAGACCAGAGAAAGTCTGCTCAAGCCTAAATAACCTTTAGAGAAATCATTCCCAGAATTACCTCCCCGCCATTTGTGAGGGTTTGTCAGTCCTTGCATTCAAAAAATTACAAGGAGAAATGACCCCGACATGGATCATATTGTGTTTCACTCACTCTTTTGCTCTCTTTTCAATGATCTCCTTCTCTATATTTAAAAAAATATTAAAGACTTGAAAAGAAATCTAAGAAGTTAAGGGCAAGTAGCCTATAAATATGAATAAAAGTGGTTCCAAGACAAAATGATCACCTTACCACATTTTCAGTCTTGACTACTAAAAGAATATTTTTAGTAAAACTATTAGTTCTGTGTTCCTTTCTGATTTATCCTTTAATTTTACTGATAAATGGGACATTTTTCCTAGCTTGTGAATTAGAAATGTTTGTAAATAAATTTCAGCAGCATTATATTTATCTTAAATGGTAGGAAATTTGATGAACAGAAAACAACTCCAAAAATTAAATGAATGTGATGTAACAAAAATTATAATCCAGGTGTGATGGTGCATGCCTATAATGTCAGTACTTGGGAAACTGAGACAGTAGGATTGGAGGTTCAAGGTCAGCTTCAGCAACTTAGTGAGGTTTTGAGCAATTTAGAGACACCCTATTTAAAATAAAAATTCAAAGGGGCTGAGGGTGTAGTCCAGAGGTAAAATGCCCCTAGGTTCAATCCCCAGTAACACACACACACACACACACACACACACACACACACACACACACACACTACTAAACCAGTTCTATATGACTTTTAAGTTCATGCTCTTCATCAATTCATTGAACACACACATGCAGGCATGCTTATATGCACACATGCATACACACATGTTAAAGGGTAGTAGATTTAGGCTTTGTAATTAAATATATAATCTGCAAGTGAGGTCTAAAAAGTTAATTTTTTTTCTTCACATTAAAAGATCATGTTGACTCTGGTCAGCAAATACAAAAGAAACAAGGTTGAAGACATGTATTTTTGCATATTCTGAGAGACCATGGAATTCCAATGAGTTCAATTTTGAGAGTAACTTTAGCATCAGAGTCAATGAGGAGCAAGACTGATATATATATTTTCCTGATGGACTTTGGACTATCTAAACTCCCAGAAGTAAAACACAAGTTTTTTGTTTTGTTTTAAATCTCTGCTAAGCTGTGCTCACTGTTCAGAGAACACCTCCAATCTCTAGAAAAACTTAGTTCATTCTTCTTCCTTGATCAGCAAGCCCTGATCTGCCTCCTGCTCAGTTTATCATTACTTTGATTGTACTTCCTGATACCTGAGATGCTGTCTGCTTATCAAGTACGATTTGCTTTCCCCTAACCTAAGTTGTTGAACTTTAAAGATTTGGAGCATTACAACATTATTTTAACTCATGCCACTAAGCACATTATTCTTTCTATTGTTATTGAGTCATAAATCACTTCCTGGCCTTTTCCCACTGCCAGATTTGCAGTTAACTATTGAGAGCATATACTCTTAGAAAAAAATCCAACCTTCTTCATCTCCTTGCATGTCTTGTGATCTAATTATATTGAGAACAGGAGAAGGGTCTGTGTAGTGTTTGGATGAAATCAGGTAAGTTTATATTAAAAATCAGGAAGTAGTTTCATAGGAGGAAGGACAAAGCTTTTCTTTCCTTGAATAATCTGGAGAATCTGTTGATATCTACTGAGGTGACATGAGTATCCAGGAAGAAACAATCAAATAGGAATCCATCGTTATTTCCTTCCTTCTGTCCTTCCTTCTTTTTCTTCCACTTAAAACATCCATGTGGTTTTCAGTTATTAAATACTCACTCTGGGTAGAAAACTATGTAAAGCTCCCATAATTAAATCATGGAGACACAAAAATTAATCAAATTTAGCCTCAGCTTCAAGCTATTTTTGTAACACTAGGGAGACAAGACATGCACGGGGGAAAAGGTGACTGAAATCCAAGATAAGAAGAGTTCAGTGCATTGCAAGAAATAGATGTGAGTCTTCAGAATAGAAAATCTATCTGCTGGGAAATCAAGGATGTTTCATGACTATGACAACATTTAAACTAGTCATTTTAAAAAGACAGGCATATTGGAAAGTGGATGGGCCACATTCTAGGTTGAAGAGTACTGAGGCATATAAAGCCAAGAAAAAATGTGTGTCTCCATGAATTCCCTAGTTATCTATCAAAAGTCTCTAGACTTATGTCAGTAATACTTGAATCCCAGTCTCCTCAGTCCCTTTCTCTATATGTTTTCAAAAAAAAAAAAAAAATATATATATATATATATATATATATATATATATATATATATATATGCTGGATAGATCTTCAGGGCCATCCAGCTGACCAAATCTTTTGATTTGTCCACACAAAAATATCATCTTGTCTATTATATCATTCAGATAAGTTTACCTGTTAATATTTTAACAAGAAATATCTTAGATGTGACTCTAGTTATCAATATATGGTTTTAAATTATAAACGGCCATTTTTTTGTTTTAGAGAAGGGATGCTTTCTGCATCCCCAAATTAGAGAGAGACTTGTCTCTATAACTATAGAGCATTCTATAGCATTCCCTTCGATAAAGGTTATTGGACATAATCAAACCTGGGTAGGAGAAAGAGAATTTGCATGCAATTAATCATTCTTTTTGGTAGACAAATGACTTTGGAGATAGTTATGAAGTTTTACATGAACCATATATATATACACACATATATATATTACACACATATATATATATCAAGCAGAACAATATATCCATCAAAAATTCCACAAGCCTCTGTGTTCCAACAACCTCAGCTTTAAAGTGTACTCTACTTTATCATGAAAGGAGGAAGGGTCAATTAATATTTCCTGAATAATATATGCTATGTACTACTTTTAACGTATTTCTCCTATACAAACTATCTCCTGCTTCACCCTAAAATATAATCTCACCCTGCAGCTATGAGATTATTCATAATTTGGCCTCTGGCTATTTACCTCTTTCACCTCATCCTCTATCCATTACTTTCATTGTTTTACCAATATTAATGTTTTGTATTGAACATAAGTTTTCTTCCCTTTCTTACAGTTTTTTCATGCCTTTCATTCTTCTGCCTAGAGTGAGTGATTTCCATTCTATTCCTTTGGTCTCTGCTCAGAGGGCTTCTCCCTGACCATCTGCATAACATACATCTGCTACCACTAATCTTGGTTGCTCTGTCTTCAATTAGTTTTTCTTCATCCCACTCAAAACCACTTTATATTATGGAATATATCAATTTGGTAATTTATTGTCTGTGATCCTCTCTAGAAGGTGCATATCAAGAAGATAGAGACATTTTTTGTTTTGCTTTTTTTTGGTACTGAAAATTGAACCCAGAGACATATACCTTCAAGTTATATTCCCAGCCCTTTTTATTTTTTAATTTTGAAATAGGGTCTCCCTAATTTTCTGAGGATATTGCTAAATTGCTGAGCTATCCTCAAACCATATAGTTTATCTTAGCCAAAAGACCAAGAAGCAATCAAACCTTAGATCCTTTTGTCTTAGCCTCCCAGGTACTGTGGTTACAGGTGTGTGCTACCATGCCAGGTTGAGGATAGGGACTTACTTGTACCTTGCTTATTGCTGAGTTCCTAAAACCTAGAACAATGCCTAGCACATAGTCAGCATGTAATTGAAATTTATTAAAGTACAGGTAGTATTTTGTCCCTATTTTACAGATAAATGTATTATGTTTACTGTGTTTTGACCCTGTTCCTCATAATCCATGTGTTGAAAATGCAATTTTTAATGCAACAGTGTTGGGAGATGGGGCCTCGATTAGATTAGAAATAAAATCATCTCTTATAAGACCCTATCTGAGTAATTATGGAAAGTCTACTCCATGATAAGAATTAATTAATGTACAAACCATATTAACTTTAGCTGGTATAAAGAATACTAACAATAACTCTCTCTCTTTGTCTCTCTCTCTCTCTCTATCTCTCTCTCTCTCTCTTCTCTATCTCAACACATCTTATCTCAGTTCAATGGATCTCAGGCCTCATGAACGAATTAATATGATTAACATGGGAGTGGGTCAGTTAGTCTGTAGTCTGCCATTTTATGATTCACTGTGGGATGATGTACCTAGAACACCCTTATCAGATGCAGCCTTCTTGATCTTTTATTTCCCAGCCTTCAGAACTATTATAAATGTATTTTCTTTATGAATTACCCAGTCTATGGCATTTGGTTATGACAACACAAAATGAACTAAGAGAGTGGTCAATAGAAATAAAAAAAAAAAGTATGCAAGATTGCAAGCCTCATAACTGAAGCAAATGGTAATTAAACCTATTTTTAAAGCCTCTACACCTTCACTACTCCAAAATGAGATTAGAGATGTGCTATAATGCCTCCCTTGTGTTACAGAGACTTCCACATAAGCAATATTGTTCTCCCAAGCTCTTCTTATAATTAGGTATTTGTTTTTCTCACTTACTATTTCAATAAAATCTAATCTGGGTTGTCATCTTTTGTTGAGTAATTATGGAGAGTCTACTACACAGTACACATTAATTAACGCACAAATCATATTCAATTTAGCCGATATAAATAATACTAACAATGATTTTCTCTCTTTCTCTCTCTCTCTCTCTCTCTCTCTCTCTCTCTCTCTCTCTCATACACACACACACACACACACACACACACACATACACACACACACACCTTATCTCAGTTCAATGCACATCAGAACTGGAAGGCATATTAGAAAAAAAAAAAACAAACAGGATGTAAAGAGATTTTTTGAATGTCAGGTAGATCTCAGTAGTGAGTCTTCATGCTCTTTCTGATATTTTCAGTATTCGTATCCACATATGTGAAAAAACAAAATAAAAATATAAAGACAAAAATGTATGCTAATGCTCTAAATTTTTTGCTTTGCCCCATGCTAACATTTGTTATAACACAACTTCCTTGAAAGCACTTCTATTTTTTTATCTGTTTTTTAATTATGGAGAGACATGGCAGAGCCATATCTCAGTGTCATTTTAACTGGCACTATTTGTATCTGAAGTTGCATCCTGCTGGGGACATTTTAATTATGATCCACATGTCCCTATCCTGAATAGTTCTGTGGTAAATTGTAATGTTGTCCCTAGCTCTTGGTTTCCTTCTCAGTCCTGTGAGATGATTGTCTATCCATATTCTTTGTCACATGACTTAACAATACTTCTCTTAGGTGCCATTAGCAACTAGCCAATAGCCTGAGAGTGGAGAAGACACAAGTTGCATGAAAGTAGAAGCTTTGTCTTTATTGATCCATACTGCTAAAGAAGCATATTGTACAAAGAGACCTACCTATCATCTTGAGGTAGAAAACAGTAATATATGTGGAGCATATTCATGGTGGACCTGGAGCAGCCTTGATCTGTCTTGTACCTGACCTGGTTTGTGCCTCATTGAAAAATTAATGGGTTCATTTGTTGGCATTATAAAAGTCAAGTAATAGAGGTAGTCATGCATCACTTACAAACAGGAACATGTCTGGAGAAATGAATTATTAGTCAATTTTGTCATTGTGGAAACATCACAGAGTGTACTTGCCCAAATCTCAATGGTATAGTCAATTGCCCCATGTGGACTCTTAATGCAATCAAGAGGTGTAGTCAGCTGTTGATGGCATAACACAACATACTAGTTACAGGAAACTTACTTTTAGTAAGGAGTGCACTCTAATATAACGATAAAAGTATACTATAGTAAGTACATAAGCCAATAATATAGTAATTCATGATCAAGTATCATGTACCTTGCATAATTACATGTTTCTTTTATATGTCTGGCAGTGAAGTAGGTGTGTTTTTATCCTAGCACCACCTACAAAACTAATGTGTTATACTACGACATTATGATGGCTATGACATCACAAAGTAATAGTATTTAATTTCCATTATAATGTTATGGGATCACCATTGTATCATTGTATATGCCATCTCCCATCAAACAAAATGTCATTATGCAGCACATGACTTACAAAGAATGTTAAGCAAATAATCATAAAATCTCAGGGCTTAAAATATATAAGAAATTATTGAATCTTGGCTTCCATCCAGTGTATAAGTTACTCCACATCATAAAAAATAGCTATCAAGCTGGGCATGATGATACATACCTGTAATCCCAGTACTTTGGAGGCTGAAACAGAAACATCATAGGTTCAAGGCCAGCCTTAGCAACTTAGTTTTACTCTTAGCAACTGAGTGAGAACCTGTCTTAAAATAAAGTAGGGCACAGGAGAGTAGCTCAGAGGTCAAATTCCTCTGGCAACCCCCCCCCAGACACACACACAGAAATAATAAAACTATCAAAGTACAGTTTGAAAATCTTCACTCACAAGAATCTATCTTTTCAGCTACTCAAGCATTTTTGAAAATTAACTTATTCAAATGATACCATAAAACATTGCCACATTGATGATCTTATCTGAGTTGTGCATCTACAATGAATTATCTATAATTTATCTAAACTTAAACTGCTTTTACTTAGATTAATTTACTCAGCAAAGATATTTGTTGTCACTATCAGAAATAGAAAATCATTGTTACTTTTATAAGAGGTCATTCTGTAAAATTGCATGCTATGGAAATCAACCAATATCATTAATTTTAGGTGTGTCCTCTTGATTCCTAGTGAAATGGGCCTTTCTCCTTGCATTTACTAGCAAAAAAAATATTAGGAAGTTTTAAAGAACTGAGACATTCTTTAGTTATCAGAAAATAGAAACGGACATTAGTGAAGCGTAATGTATTTGCTGTTTGATTTAGGGCTGTTAAATTTGGCCTGTCCCTTTTGTGAACCACCAGGAAGACACACTCAATAATAGACTGGATGAAACACAGAAAATATCACCTCTGACAGGACAGGTTTGTGATGGTTTGGATCAGGAATGTCCCCCTAAGGCTAATGGGTAAAAGTTTTGGTTCCCAGTGCAATAATGTTTGATGTTTAGAAGTAGAATTTTGGGGGAGTGATTCATAATCTGTATCGATTATTAGGAGGTGGTGGAAAGTAGAATGTGGAGCTTAGTTGAAAGAGTAGGCCATTGAGAAACTATATCTTACCCCTCACCACTTTCTGCTTCCCCCCACCTCCCTCTCTCCTTCTTGTTTTCTGTCTACCATGAACTGATCAGCTTTCCTCTACCATGCTATTATGCTATCATGTTCTGCTTTATCTCATGCCTAAAGCAGTGGAGCCAGCAGATAATGAACTGAAGCATCTGAGACCCTGGGCCAAAATAAATCCTTCCTCCTTTAAGTTGTTCCTGTCAGATATTTTGGTCACAACAACAAAAGTTGACTAACACTGTTATCAACACTTTTGCTTATGATGATATACTCATTGTAGGTGATGCCTTTGATTAAATAAGTGTTAATCTCAATTATACTTTTATCATTCCACTCCCCATAGAAATAAGTCTTGTTTTCTCCATATAAATATTTTAAGTCACTCAACTTTTCCTTGTATGCTTTGATTTTTATGACACCTGATTCCCTCCCCTAGCTAATCTTTTCCTTATCAAAGTCCTTTAATCATATTCAAAAGTAGACAGGATTCATATTTGAACAATATAATTGGTCTCAAAACTTATTTAAAATCCACTGTCATATTTTTATGTCTCCCAAATCTACTTAGGACATTATAGGAGACTTTGGAATACAACAAATGTTTAATGATTGACCCTCTGATGCAGAAGTGAAAATCCTTCCCTTCCTAACAGAAAATAAGGTTTCCTGATGCTTTTACTAAGAATTAGCAAAGTTTTAAGCTATGTCAAGTAAGCCTAGGGATGAGTTTCTCTAAACCATTCCACTACCAAGATGGAGAACAGGGCGGCTATTCCCAAAAATTGCCTCTCTTGATCCCATTCAGACAGAAATGCAAATCACTGGATTGAGAAATTGAAACAGCAGGATCTGGTCAAACAGGACAAGGAAGAAGGACAATTTCCCTGTCTGGGAGGGACTTGACTGTCACACAGACAGATTCGCTTGTAAGTGAAGCTATTAGGCTGTCCATTTGGCTTGACAATGTCAGCCACAGACATGCTAAATTGTCACACTTCTCTGACAAAATATCCTAGGCAGTATTTCCTTCTTTGAGCTGAAATAGCTTTTTCAGACATTTCTGTCTACTGGAAACTAACTGGACTTCTCTGCAATGAATGCTTTATTTATGCTTCTGTTTGTGGGTAGTGGGAAAGAAATTACTCACTCTAGCCTGGGTGGCTCATTAGTATAACAATGTACCTAACCAGCCAGGTATGGTGGCACACACCTGTAATTCTAGTACTTGGGAGACTGAGACAAGAGGATCACAGGTTTGAGAACTGCCTTAAGAGCTTAGTGAGACTCTCATCAACTTAGCAAGATCCTGTTTCAAAAATTAAAAAATACAAAAAGCCTGGGGGTGTAACTAGTATATAGAATGCTCCTGGATTCAATCCCTCATATCACAAAAAAAAGAGAAAAGATGTGCCTAACCATTATATCCTATTCTATACCAAGTCCTCATTCATATATAATTATGCCTAAGTGGAGAGTGGGAAATAAACAGTTTAGGCCATGTGGTGGCATTCTGTTCCCCTCAGAAGACTTTATTTTAGTTTTTCCTTAAAATTTCCTTCTTAAATCAAGTGAGATGATCTGAATATTGTGGGAATGTCCTTGAAATTATTTTTATTGTTTCACCATTAATATCTTTCTCACAACTTCTTTAATGGCTCACAGATATTATGATATGGTCTTGGCCAAATCACTTAATCTTTGTTTATTCCACAATAAAATGGGAATTGGCAACACCTTCCTCCAAGGCCACTGTATATATTCATTGACATGACACAAAATTCTCCTAGGACCTACATAGCACACACTAAGTGCTCAAAAAATGATAATTGGGATAAGAATCAGACTATGTGAAATATTAAATTATATTCCTCTCAGGTGAATGCTTCTCCAGTCTGTCCTGTTTCAAGGAACTTATAGGGCAAGCCCACAAAGACATCTCCCTAAAGGGCTTGCACACATTATTTATCATTTCTATTCATACAAGATATAATGGCTGTTGAAGAGAGCTCAGGAAAGAGCAGCAGAGATGATGAAAGGTCCACAAGGTCATTCCTCTGAGGAAAAGGTTAGAACAAATGGGTTCTTTAATCTGGGCAAGTGAAGATTACAATGTGACTAAATAATGATCTTCAAGTATGATTGATGTTAGTAATGGAAAGGGTAATGAACGGGAAAGTGAAAACACATCCTTATGATTTTTCTAAGTCCTTCTAGAGATCCCCTAAGAGAGCAAGCAGATGAAATGGATTTCTATTGTTAACAATAGATATTGAAAATGGAATCCAGGGAAAAACTCCCCAGCATGTGTGCTTGTCTGAGGCAGTATCTGGGAAACTAGTGGGTGGACATTTTTGAGATTTTTCTGACTTCTGGACATTATGCATTTTCATGGTGTCCACTATAGACTATGATCTTTCCTCTTTATCTGGGAAAGGATCTCAGTACCCAAAACAGTAGCTGAATCTCACTTAATGTGTGGCAAGAGTCTTCTAAAAACCATATTTATACACAGCATATTTATGTGAATGATAGCTCAGAAGTTTGTCAGGATGTTGCCTTACTTATATTGGGTGGAAGCAAGAGAGACGATTCTTGTGGGTTCCTACTTGAATCACAAAGAATTTGATTTGAATCCAGTCTCTACCATTTGCAAGCTGGGTGACACTGAGCAAGTTAATTCTCTCTATGCTTTATGTACTAATCAGAGATCATTTTGATGAACAGTAAAAACTCATTTTTGCTTAAGTTTCAGCAAAAAAGGGATATATTTTAATGGGAGTTGGGTAGTTCATTAGAGCTAACAGAACAATGAAGAATTAAGCTTTGTAAGAAATCATGGTACCCAAGGCAAAGGGATAGTTTTTGTGGAACATTGCACCAGTCCTGCTACTATTAAGCACTTGTTGCCCCAGCATCTTTTGATGCTGACCATTCATGAAATATTCAAGCTGAACTTTAATTTTTGGACTCTAATATTTTGACTCATTTATCATATAGATGATAAAAACTGCTTCCAAATCAGTACAGGGAAAGAAAGTTTAGATATTCTTCTTTTGCAGAATTTTATATGCTTCTTGACTTTAATGCCAAACATCAACAACAAAACGTTTTGTTGATATGCCATGTTTTTGAAAACCAGGTAGACATCTCATACTGAAGATTTCGTAGTATTTAAATCTACATGCCTGAGTGGTAACTGAATTTCTACTGTGGCCACAAGAGT
>PVLC010019349.1:13530-30880 GCA_004027655.1 Graphiurus murinus | reverse complement strand
AAGGATGAAGATGAGGAGGAGGAGGAGCAGGAAGAAGAAGAAGAAGAAGAAGGAGGAGGAGGAGGAGGAGGAGGAGGAGGAGGAGGAGGAGGAGAGGGGCAGGAGGAGGAGGAGAATAATAATAATAATAATAAGAGCCGGGCATGGTGGCGCACGCTTGTAATCCCAGCATTTGGGAGGGTGAGACTGGAGGATCCATGTTCGTGGCCAGTCTCAGCTACCTAGTGAGGCATTCCGCAACTTAGTGAGACCCGGTTTCAAAATAAACAATAAAAAATAGGCCTGAGGGTGTAGCTCCGAGGTAGAGTGCCCTTGAGTTCAATCCCTAGTACTGCCAAAAAAAAAAAAAAAAAAAAGAATAAGAATAAGAAGGGAAAGAAGGAAGGAAGGGGAGAAAGGGTCCAAATATCCCCTTCAAGTGAAACTCCCAATGCCCAACTTCCTTCCATCAGGCCCCGCCTCCTAAATATTCCACCATCTCCAAACAACACCATAAACCTATAGCACATGGGCCTTTAGGTGACATTTAAAATTGAAATCATATCACAAGGCTAGAAGTCCCAGATTATGGGTGATTTTGAGATTGAACAGTGAGGTGGTAGAAAAACAGAGAAGGACTCCACACTATTGCTCTCCAAAACCCTGCATGTCTAAGTGACCAGATGACATTGGGCCATCATAGTTGTCACCTTCTTCCCCAGGCAGCAAGAAGCACCTGAGATCTGCTATGGTTTGAATGCACCATTCAAAAGTTCATGGGATGGAAACTTAAACTTAATCCCCACATTTATATGTTGATGGTATTTGGAAGTGTGGTCTTTTAGGGTTAGATCAGATCTCAAGGGCATGGGATTAGTGGTTTTATAAGTGACGAGAAACCTGAGCTAGCATCCTTCTCTCTCTTGCCATGTGGTGCTTTCTGACATGTTATCATGTAGCCCTTCGATCTTAAACTTTTCAGCATCCAGAACTAGGGGGAGTATTTTTTTTCCTTCATAAGTTAACCAATCTGTGTTATTCTCTTATAGCAGCAGAAAACAGACTAAGACAGTATCCAAAAGGAAAGGTGGTGAGGACAGGGCAGAAGCTGCTGGAGCAGCAGCTGTGGTCTGCACACATTCCTCCCAGGGCTACTGGCTGAGAGCTTCATAGGATAGTTGAAAACAGCCTGGATGTGAGTGAGAAGACAGGACATCTTTCTCTGACTTGGCTGTTGCCTTGAATAGACTTCTTAGGATCCCAGTTAACATGGAGTGAGTACTGTAGATTCAGCAATTTGCAAAGCCCGTGGTTCCAGTTACATGGGTCTGCAGGAAAACGTAGTAATGATAATTTCTATTATTGTTACTGTTAAGTGATGCTGGTGACAATACAGTAGCTGCATTCACTTGACACACTTCCAGGAGGGGGCCTGGTTTTATTATAATTGCGCATCTTTGCACTTTGAAATCCTGCCTGATGTTTGGATTCAGCAGAGAAGTGGAAAAATACCACGAGAAAAGTTGCACTGTGGTATTTCTGGCTTGACCGGATACAGGAAGCACAGCAATCTTAGGGGAAAATGAGTTTACATATTTTGTGGATGTGTGTATCTATATATCTGTCTTAGAGTTGGGAGGCTGGAGGTTTGCTGAAAGGTTTGAATCTCAGCTTTAAATGACTGACAACGGATCTGCCTACCACCCAAGTAGTTCTTGCAATATTTCAGGAGCCAAAAAAAGGTACCTTGAGCTTCAGACTCCAGAGGCCATAAAGAAGGCATTTCTGGGAGGCAATGAGCTAGAACAGGGACTTTGCAAAATCTTGTTGAGAAGCAAACTTTGCATTTTTCTCACCGGTGGTCAATATTTGTCTGGGCAATGACCAGATTATGAAATCTGTAAATATTATGAAATATTTTGGGAGTTTTGTTTTGCTTATTTGAGAGAGAGAGAGAGAGAGAGAGAGAGAGAGAGAGAGAGAGAGAGAGAGAGAGAGAGAGAGAGAAAGAAGAGGAGTGGAGAGGAGAGGAGAGGAGAGGAGAGGAGAGGAGAGGAGAGGAGAGGAGGGGAGGGGAAGGGAGGGAAGGGGAAGTGAGGGAAGAGAACCTTTTTAGGACTCATTGGCAGGTAGAATTTAGAGTGTGCACAAATGGAATTATCTTAACAAAGTGGTGTCTATCTCGACCCTCAATTTTGTTTAAATCAGTGGCCATCTTTTTTTATTATATCTGGAGTATATGAGATGATTTTAAATAGTACATATCTAATACTACATACACATGAGGAAATACACATTTCCCCAAAGAAGATACATGGATGGTTAGTAAGCACATATAAAAGTCTTCAACATCATTAGGTATTAGGGAAATGAAAATTAACTCTACAGTGAAACACCACACTACATACTCACTAGAAGGGCTATAATAAAATTTAAAAAAAATCAGACAGTAACAAATATTGGTGAGTATGCAAATAATCTTGAACCCTTCATATATTACTGATGGGAATACAGTAATGGCTACATTGTTCATAAAACTTAAGTAGAGCCAGGCATCGTGGCACACACCTGTAATCCCAGTGGATGGGAGGTTGAAACAGGAGGATGGTAGGTTCAAGGCCAGCCTCAACTACTTAGCAAGGCTATCAGCAGCCTAATGAGACTCTGTTTCAAAAATAAAAAATAAAATCGATCTGGGCCTATAGCTCAGAGGTTGAATGTTCCTGGATTAAATTCCTAGGAACACAAAAAAAGAAAAAAACAAATCCACAAATTTACCATTATGACACAAAAAATCTACCTAAGAGAAATGAAAGGATGCATTTACATAAAGATTTACATGCAAATATGCTTAGAAGATTTCTTGATAATAGAAGAAAAGTGGAAACAACCCAAATGTACAGCAGCTGATGACTGTAGGGAGAAAAAGTGCTAGATTCATACAATGAAACATTATTTAGCAACAAAAAATGAACTACTGATATGTTCTACAACATGGATGAACCTTGAAAATATGCTAAGTCAGTGTAGACAGTCATGAAAGACCACAGAATACATGATTCCCTTTAAATTAAAAAAATCCAAGAAAATAGATTCCTGATTGCATGAGATTGTGTTGGGAATGAGAAATCCCTGCAAACTGTCAATGAGTTCTGTGTGTGTGTGTGTGTGTGTGTGTGTGTGTGTGTGTGTGTGTGTGTGTGTGTAATTCTAAAATTGGATTGTGGTAATGGTTTCACAACTTTGTAAATTTACTAAAAAATCATTGAAATGTACAATTAAAATGGCTGAATTTTATGGTATGTAAATTAGATCTCCATAAAGCTGCTAAAAAATAATTGGACTTCCAGATTGTAGCAGTTGTATTTATTGTAAGGATAAAATAAAACCTAACTTCTTTTAAATAATATTCCAACAGAAACATGCTCAAGTACCATGAAAAGCTAAAATATAGAATCTATCTAGTTCCAACTTCTTTATTATGTTTTCACAGAAGAGATCCTTGTACTCATGTAACGAAATAGAAAGGATATCTTCTGTACACAAGCTATTGAAATGGGAATAAATATTTACAGAACAATCTGATGATTTTTCCTTTAAATGACAGTTTAGTAGATATCTTAAATTTTTAACAATTAGGCTGGGAAGATTTGTTTTCACTAAGACTTTATTAGATCTATTAGTTTGTTCATATAAATTGTCAGTCTCTAGCAATCTTTTACTGATTAATTATTTACCCTACAGTCTATTAGCTAATATTTACCACTTATAGACTAATTAAAATTGAACTCAGTCTACAATTAAATAGAGGTCATTTGAATGTTCTTCTCAAGAGAAATATAGGCTTGGTTACAGGAGAATTGCCAAGAAAAATCCTTCTCAAAGGGTGTTATTTAGAAATCAATAAGAAATTTAAGGATATGGGTGGCTTTCGACACTTGGTTTTCTGTTGTTGATGATTTAGATTAAGCACCAGATTCATTGAAGCCGGACGGTGACATGAATCTGGAGGGAGGAAGATGTGTTACCAAGGCAGCAGTGAGCAAGCCCATACTCCCGCACTCTGCAGTCTAACCACAGTACCCAAGCATAAGTGATGCTTTCTGCCCTATACCAGTCTCCTGAAAATACAGTAGGCCAATAAGAGGCCCTTCTCCCAAGTTTATAATGTAATGTCTTCTGCTCTTGGGAACTGCACACCTGTACCTCCCGCTCAGTTTGTCCTCAAGAATCCATCCTTCTGTCTCTCAAGGAGATATGAGAAGATTTTGTTGTTGTTGAAGATTAACATTTTCCTTTAAATTGGCACATCCTCTTAACTATGCATATTTATGGGGTATAGTGTGATAATCCAGTACATGTCTGCGGAGTATAATGAGCAAGTCAGGGTAATGAGCAGGTCTGTGTTTTAATCATTTGTGTATACCTGGACACTCAGACTTCCTCTCTTCTAGTTCCTTGTAAAATATGTAACACGGTGTAAATGACAGTCATTCATCTTAGTGTGCAGTAGAACTTCTCTCCGACTGTGTTTTGGTACCCATCTCCCCACCTCCATTTCCTCCCACCCCCTGCCCTCTGTCCTCTAGAACTCACTATGATATTCTCTTCTTCTTCTTTTTTTTTCGGTACTGGGGATTGAACTCAAGGGCATTCTACCTCTGAGCTATACCCCCCAGCCCTATTTTTTATTCTTTATTTTGAAACAGGATCTAAGTTCTGGAGTGCCTCACTAGATAGCTGAGGCTCGCCGTGAATCCGGATCCTCAGGTCTCAACCTCCAAAATGCTGGGATTACAAGCATGTGTCACCATGCCCGGCTATTCTCTTCTTTTTTAAGTCAACTTTTTAGCTTCATGTTTGAGTGAGAGCATGGGGTATTTGCCTTTGCATGAGAAATTTTCATTTTTTTCTCCTATAATATGCACCCTTGGATCTGATTCTGTCTAAACTGTGTTATGATGTTCATGTTCTCTTACATGCATGTAATTTAATAATAAGGTGTTCTATAATAAATTCTCTCTCTTCTCTATTGGTAGAAAGTGGCCTTTTTTCCCTCTTTGGTACCAGGGATTGAATCCAGGGGCATTCTACCTCCAAGCTACATTCCCAGCCCTATTTTATTTTTCATTTTGAAACAAGGTCTCACTAAGTATCTGAGGCTGGCCTGGAACCTGTAATCCTCCTGTCTCAGCCTTCCAAGTACTGAGATTACAGACATGCACCACCACACCTGGTCCAAGTGATCTTTTATTGGCAGAATTGTTTTATTTCTCCAATATCTATGAATATTATAGAAATACTGCTAAAGTTTTAACAAGAGACCCTTAATGTTTTCCTTGTCAGACACTGAACTTCTTTTTACATATGTATTATCCCTTAATCCATCTCTTTTGATGGTTACAGTTCTGATTCTCTTTCCTCTGCTGTGGACCATGAGCTTTTCCCTCCCTGTTTCTCCCCTGCTGACCACAGGCTGATCTTGGTGGGCATTATAGACTCATATATAAAACAAAGCTTGTCACGGTGATATGTGAAGGGAGAAATGCAGAGGGTTCCAAACTGGTTATTTTCCTTCTCCTTTCTGAAGTCCACCTTCAGAAGAGGCAAAGTCTTATTTTAAGTTCTGACTTGTCTTACTGTTCACCACAGCTAGTCATTGGAAAGGAATCTTAGAATTAAAAATAACCCTCAGGAATCAAAACAAGGAAGATTAAACAAAAAATTAATAGGGTCAAAGATATGCTACTAGAGACAAAATGCACAATCAAGAGAGGACTCTTAGGTAAAAGAAAGAAAGAGATCTAGAGAAATTAGAAGAAGAGAAGTTTCCCATAACTTACAACCAAGGCAGCTTGTCAATTATGATATGGTGAAGAATCTATCTCTTTAATGTTTAGCAAAGTTGAACATGAAAAATGTTTAAGCTATATTAATGAGAAATAATGCTATGTATATATACAAAATTACCAAGTACAATCTCAAAGACATATTCAGGGAGGGGGAGTGAGAAGGTAGAACCTGGAGGAAAGTGCTCAAAAGTTGTGTGCATGTATACTTCTATCATTCCATACTCCAATGTGGTGTATAATTACAATGCACCAAATAAAAGTATAAAAAAGATATGTTAGTGAGTATATTAGCTTTCCATGGTTGCTATTATAGATTACTCCAAATTTAGTAGCTTAAACCCTATGAATCTACTATTTGACAGCAGTGGTCAGGAATCTGACACAGACCTCAGTGGGCTAAAAGCAATATGTTAGCAAGGCATTGTCCCTTCTGGAGGCTGTAGGGGATTCATCTCCTTTGTTTTCCAGCATCTAGAGGTGCTTAGATTTCTTGGCTCATGATTCTATTCTCCATCTTCAAAGCCAGAAACTTCAAAGCCAGAGTCCTCATATAGCAGAACTCTGATCTTCTCTTCTATCTTCTCTATCCACTATCAAAGACCCCTGTGAGTACATTAGGACTCTTGAATAATGAATAATTCAGTGTAATCTCCTACTGTGGTTTGTATCTTGAATGTCCTTCAAAGGTTTAGTGCTAAAGGAATGTCCCTCAAAAGCTTAGTGCTAAAGTCTTGGTTACTAGTCTGCGGCGTTTTGGAAGGTAGTAGAGTCTTTAAGAGGCAGTGCCTAATGGGAGGTAGTTAGGTTATTGGGGGTGTGTCTTTGAAGGGGATATTGGGACTCCGCCCCCTTTCTGTCTCTCTTTTTGCTTCCTGACCACAAAGATGAGCAGCTTTGCTCCAGCATATGCTCCTCACCATAAAGTTATGCCCTGCCACAGGGTCAAAGTCATAAGGCCAAGCAACCATGGACTTAAACTTCTGAAACCATGAGCCGAGACAATAAACCCTTTCCCTTTTTAAGTTGAATATCTCGGGTATTTTGCCACAGTGACAGAAAACTGATTAATATAGTTCTCATTTCAAAATTCTCAGCTTAGTCACATTTGCAATGTTCCTTTCGGTATGTAAGATAACATATTCATGTATTCTGGGAATTAGGACCTAGATATTTTTGAAGTCATTCTTCTGCTGACCACAGTGAAGAAGTGAGGAAATATTCATTCTCGTACCACCCTGTCGGAAATTTAAAATGCTAGAACTGTTTAGGTAGGGATATATGCAGGCACACAAACACACACACACACACACACACTAATAAATATGTAAGACACTTATTTAATCCAGAAAGTTTTCTCTGGAAATCTGTCCAAGGATATGACTATTTTTGTACTAGAAGCTGTTCATATCAATGCCTTTGGCACTTGGAAGAAGTTGAAATAATTCAAATGTCTAACAATAGTAGATTGGTTAATAAGTCATATTACATCTATTTGCATCAGTTATTTATTACTCTATAAAGAATTACCCCCCCACACCAAATTTAGCAACTTAAACAATTGACATTTGCTCACCACTCTTTTTGAAGGTGAGGACTCTAGGACTTTACTTGCGTGGTTCTGGCTCAGGGTCCCTCATGAAGTTGTGCTGAAGATGCCCTCCTGGGCTGCTGTCATCTGGAGGCTGGACTGGGGCTGGGAGATTCAATAACAGGTTGGCTGACTCACCCACAGCAGATTAGTGGTGGGGTTCTCAGGTAGCCATATTAGCTTCTCCATAGAGCTATATGGCTGTTCTTGAGACTGTCCCTAGGGTGATTGGAGAGAGAGAAAGAAAGAGGGAAAGAGAGAAAGAGGGAGAGAGGGAGGGAAAGAGAGAGAGGGAGGGGAGAGAGAGAGAGAAAGAAAGAGAGAGAGAGGGAGAGAGAGAGAGAGAGAGAGAGAGAGAGAGAGAGAGAGAGAGAGAGAGACAGACAGACAGACTAGGAGAAAACAAGGAAAGAGCCTTTTATGGCCTTATATGACCTAGTCTTGAAAGTCACACACCTCATTTCCACCAGACTCTATTACTTGGAAGTGATTCAAGAAGTTGAGCCTATACCCACGGGGAGGAAAATTAGGTTCCCTCTTTTCAAATTGTCATGTGTCAAACAATTTGAGGAAATATTTAAAAACTGTGACATTACGTAATAGAAAACACTGCATTCATTTAGAATAGTGTTGCAAAAGTACATCCAGAAAAAAAAGTTAAACATAATATAATGTAGTTATAAAAGTACATTGCAAAACAGTATGCTTGGTGTGGTGTGTACATGTGCATCTAGTCACTAGCCAAGATGTTGAAATTCCTGTCATTAATGTATTACATATTCCACCTAAGACTTTTTCCAAGGGAAAATAACTTAGACATGATGCACTCCCAAATATTAGCAATGTTTTTTTTTTTTTTTTTCCTGAGTATGTATGATTTGTGGTATCCTTCTTATTGGACACTTAGCTGATTTTCATTTTCCAACTTTCTGGTTAATTTGTACGAGGCACAGTGTGATCCTGCTATGAAGAGCACATGTTTTGGAGTCAGACCTTCTCTATTTGAAGTCCAGTTATGCCACTTACTTGTTGTGTGGCTTTGGGATAGTTAGTCATCCTTTCTGTGCCCCAATGTCCTCATCTGTACAATGAAAGAAATTATGGTATAATATTGAAGAACCCCTAAAGCCTGACTCCTACCCCCACATATTTAGATGCAATTGCTTTAGGGTTGAAAGCTAGGCTTTTAGAAGCTCCCAGGAGATTCTAACCTTTCTTTGAGTTTGGAAAATGTGGAGCTAGAGGCTTTATTCCCCAGCTCCCATTTCTGGATTGTGTCAAGTAGATCACAGATTCTCCTCGGTGTGATACACACCAAATATGAATTAGGTGATTTGGAGTGGTTCCTTCTTGCTAAATTTATAGAAAGAGAAAAAATATCGAAGGCAGAAGTTACCTATTAATATGACGATACAAACACAGAACCACTTGTCACCAATGTTATTAATTGACTCTAATAAGACATTACTTTTTAGAGAATGGTTAAACAAGTGAAAATTGTGTCTCATTTGACTATCTCCTCAGGGTAGATAAACACAATGTCTTGTAAATCAATGTGCTATATACCAGATATTATAAATAAGTGAATTTTATTTTATATTAATTAATTTATTTTGTGGTACTCAGAATTGAACCCAGAGGCATTCTACCTCTAAGCTGTATATTCCCAGCCCTATTTTTAATTTTTATTTTGAAACATGGTCTCTCTAGGTTGATGAAAATCTCACTACTTGCTGAGGCTGTCCTTGAACTTATAATCATCCTGTCTCAGGCTTCCAAATACTGGGATTACAGACGTGTATCACCATGCCTGGCTCATTAATAAATTTTAAAAATTGCATTGTTGCTCTTGTCTTGACATTCAAAAAAATTCCAAATAAGATTTCTTTATTTTTAATTAAATAAACAATTCAGTGCTGAGACTGACTTGGGTCCTTCCATATTATTCTGAGTTTTACTGAGCTATTTTTCCCTTTCCTTAGGTTTTGCAGAAAATCTTTAGATTTCAAGAAATATTTGGTAAATTGGCCATAGAATCAATAAACCTGGATGCTGATCGTGGCTTGACTACTGTAGAATGCCCCTTTCTTGTGACAAGTCACGATGATGCTGGATAATCCGTATTGAGCAAAATGTAATTGAAAAACTCAGTGGCACATCATAAAATGATGGAATCATACGACTTTGAAGCTGGAAAATCCCTGGGAGATGATCTAGTCTAACCACCTAATTTTATGGATGAAGAATCCAGTAAAATACAGTTCTAGTTGTCAGAAAATATATTTAACTGAACAGAGTTGCCAGGAAATCTTCTCCCAAGTCAGCCCATGAGGGGGAGTTAAAAAGGAGCAGATCCTCATTTGTAAGGCTGGTGTGCTGGGGGCAGAATGGTGTCTAGAAATCTTTTTCTAGTTTGTTTTCTCCTGGGTAAATAAATCCAGGTGAGCCAGGAGATGCCGCAGAGGCATGACAGAGGACTTGAGAACAGGAAGGGTTAAAAGAGGCCACCTCTACTACCTTCTTTGGGCTGCCTTCTGAGGACAACCTGTATTAATGAGGATGGGGGAGGTGAACAGTTAACAGCCCTAGGAAATTAGAGACCACCGACCTAGGAGATAGCAATTCAAATTAAGGGTCGAAATTGGTCAAAAGACATTGGTTCCCCAAGACCCAATTCTGACTAATCACAAAAGAACAGATGGGGGTCGACAAGAAGGTATAAAAGCTCACCCCCCTGAGATATAAGCAGAAAAAGAAAAAAAAATAATAAACTTAAAAAAATTAAGACATCTGACAAAAAAAAAATGCAGTCAGAATTTTAAGAATCTGTTCCAGTTTCCTTTTTTGTACTTTTTCAAAAGAAACTATATTTTTAGAACAATTTTAGGTTCACAGCAAAATTGAGCAGAAGGTACAGAGAGCTCTATATTCCTCCTCACCCTACACACTCCCGGCTTCTCCCAGTCTCAACATCCCACATCAGAGGGTGCATTGTACAATTGAACAGTCACAGACGTATCATTATCACCCAAAGTCTACAGTTTACATTAAGGACCAGTCTTGGTGTTGGAAATTCTACGGTTTGGACAATGGCGTCTACCCATCATTACAGCATCCTACAGAATAGGTTCATTGCCCCCTAAGTCCTCTGCATTCCAAAAGCCATCACTCCTTCCTTTGACCCCTGGCAACCACCAAATTTTTACTGCCACCCTAGTTTTGCCTCTTCTAGAATGTCATAGGTTTGTAAGAAGGGCCAGGAAGGTATCATTTTTTCCATTCTATAGCTCAAAAAAGTGAAGCTTGCTGAGGTTAAAATGTGGGGCTCCACTCTTTACCCACTCCTTGCCCTGCATTCTCCCTGCAGTGATTACATCTGTTGGAATCCAACATAAAATAATGGCTTCAGAGGTGTTTTAGTGACTCACTGAATTGTACTGTGCTCTGAATTGGGAAAGTAGATGAAGATAACAGGAGTCTTTGATCCTTTGAGACATTTAGCAGGAGATACCTAGCATTGATGTGCTAATGCAACACCAGCATGTCAGCTCTGCCATTCCCAGGACACCTTTGCTAATTCCAGAGGTTAATCTTTCCTTTCCTTTCCTCTCCTCTCCTCTCCTCTCCTCTCCTCTCCTCTTCTCTCTCTTCTCTTCTCCTTTCCTCTCTTCTCTTCTCTTTTTTCAGTACTGGAGATTAAACCCAGGAATATTCTACCTCCGAGCGAGCTACACCCCCATATTTTTCTCTTTTTTTGCAGTACTGGGAATTGGACTCAGGGTCATTCTACCTCTGAGCTATACCCCCAGCCCTATTTTTTATTCTTCATTTTGAAACAGGGTCTCATTAAGTTGCGGAGGACCTCACTAAGTAGCTGAGGCTGGCCGCAAACCTGGATCCTCTGGTCTCAGCCTCCCAAATGCTGGGATTACAAGCATGCACCACCACGCCCGGCAAGGATGATCTTTTCAGTGGGTGAATGAGCAAACCTGAGTGTGGCCGCCTCTAGTTTCCATCAGGCCCAGAGGCATGGTGTGGTTTCCAACATTCACCCATGACTTAGAGATGACTCTCTCTCCTCTCTGAAAACCCTGATGCAGCAGAGGTTTCTTTTGGATTTTCTCTGCCTCATCATAAAGTCCTGGGCTTTTAAGGAGAGGAAGTGGTAGCTACTTGACAACAGAGAATAAGAAAAATGATGAGTCAGGGACAGAGGATCTCCAGGGAGTGAAATGAAGGCACTTTGACATTGGATTTTCTCACCACTGGCTTTATCCAGACATGTAGAAGTGGTCATTCTTTCTATCAAAATATATCAGGCTGTTTTTTTTGTTCTGGTGATAAACATAAAGTTTCTCAAACCTGGGAGTTTCAAGAATACCATGAGATTCCATCTAACTCAAGTTAGAATGGAAATCACCAAGAATATAAATAATCGTAAATATTGGTGAGGATTTGGGGAAATAGGAACTTTTATACACTCTTGATAGGATTGCAAATTAGTACAACCACCATGGAGTGCTGTATTGAGGGTCTTCAAAAGACTGGGAATGGAACCATCATATGACCCAAACATATCACTCTTCGATAAATTTCCCAAAGGAATTGAAATTAGAATACTATAGTGATATATATATATATATATATATATATATATATATATATGTATATATACTATGCATATCCATGTTTATAACAACAGAATTCACAATAGCTAAATTAAGAAATCAACCTAGATATCCATCAACAGATGAATGAATAATGAAACCGTGGTATATATACACAATGGAATTTTGCTCCGCCATAAAGAAGAACAAAATTGTACTGTTTGCAGAAAAATGGATGGAATTAGAGAATATTATCCTGAGATCAGCCAGTCTCAGAAAGTCAAGGGTCATATGTTTTCTCTCATATGTGGAAACTTGAACAAAAGTAGGAAGCAACAGGGACTTGAGTCAAATGAGGAGAGAAAACTGGGATTGGGGAGGGAGGTGGAGAGGGGAAAATGAGGATTGAGGAAGGGAATCCTTCAGATAAGGTTACATTCATACAAGGTTTCACTAGCAATTTCACTAACATGTATAGGGAGGGAGAAAGGGGGAAAGAAGTGGGTGGACCAAGAAAAATACACTTAGGACTGTGTGCATGCATATCTGAGTCACTTTGAATCCCCCTATTATATATAACTACATTGCACCAATAAAAGTACAAAAATAATCTAGGATTTTCTTCATTTATAAAACACAGCATACCAATTTTACACTTGTGCTTGTAGCATTTTTGGGTGACATATTTTTTGGTGAAAACAATAATAGCCATTTCCATACATGCATCGAGAAGGAGGATCTGTGGTTTATTAAGAGTGTTCCCATTAACTGGTGGCTGTCGACAGGACCCCAGCTGGTGAAGAGCTAATGCATTATTAGACCAGGCTTTGAACATTTTATAAGCATTGTAAGTAGCCTCCTTGTAACTGATTGTTGATCATAATGGCATTATTAAAATTGAAAAAAAAATCGACTTTAATGAAGAAGGCTAATAGAGTGCATTTGATGAAAAATGTTTACTTGTAGCCTCGCGTTTTAGACTACATAATTGGCAATTTCAGGCAAGCACTGTGGTGGAACCAGTAATCGGCTTAGCATTCTGTGACTCAAATGTTAACATCTGGATCAAAATATCTTTGGGGCAGACTGCTGAGGAGAGCTGAGGTCTCAAGGTGAAATGATACTTCTGTTTAAAGGGGAAGGGAATCAAGTTTATAAACCTGTACTCCAGGAGCAGGAAAAAGAGAGATATCTAAAATTTAATAAAAGGATCATGAATCCATCTTCTGGAGACACTGACTGTATTTTTCCTGTGCGGTTTACAGTTTGCTGTAAAGCTTAAACTAAAGTGCCAGATGGACATTGAGAAGCAGTAGGAGAACCAATGTAGAATGACCAGTTTTCTATCTACAGAGACCCCTGGTTAATGGAGCTCTGACTGAATATGGGCAGTTTGGAATTCCAGGGGAGGAAACATTTCTTCCCTTTCACCATGCTAAGTTCTGTGGCTGGTCTAAGAATTAAATAAACACAGAAGGAATTTACCGGAGAAAGCAATTTTAATTATGCACGTATACACAGGAATCCCACAAAAATGTGAGAATCAAAGAAGGAATCAGATGGCTGAGCTGTAAGTATATTACCCTACTAAAAAAAAGGGGTTTGGGGCTTCAGGGATGGGGTGGAGGCAAATAATGGGAAGGAGATGAGTAAAGAAGTCTATAAATAAAGCTTTCTGTGTTACATAGGTAATAGTCCTCAGGTGATAAAAGTTGTCTTGGAGCACAGCCCTTCCTAGTATGGATATCTTTTCTACTGGAAATTTCCTTATCATTGTTTCCTAGCCAGGCATGGTGGCAAACACTTATAATCCCAGTACTTGGGAGGCTGAGACAGGAGGATGGCAAGTTTAAGGCCAGCCTCACCAACTTAGTGAGACCCTGTTTCAAAATAAAAATTAAAATAAGGCTGAGAGTTTACCTCAGAGGCTGAATGCCCCTGGGTCCAATCATCAGTACTACACACATACACACACACACACACACACACACAAACATTAAAATGTTTCCTTGACAAAAGAAGAAATTTATACTTTATTGTAGGCAGTTCAAGGAGAGGGGGTAAAGTGGTATTCCCTGTATTGGCTTTAATGTCTTTTAGCTCAAAATAATCAATATGCCAAAATGACATATTTTGGGTGCCATGTTCTATTCTGAACTCTTTCCAGATACAACAATTTCTCATGAACAAACAACTATTTGAGAAACAAACACACCAAGAACGTCCTGTCATTCAGGTGTTTAAAACACAGGTGAAGGATAATAAGGAAGGAACATTTTTTTAAAAGGCCAATCACTTTTTTTTTATTCAAAGAAAGTTTTCTAGTGATAAATAAGATGGTACAATATTTGGGACATTTAGAACTATAGGGAATGTCTATCATTATCAATTAGTATACACAGATCACCCACCCAAGCATTGTCTGGATTCTGAGACATAGGGAGAGAGAGAGAACATTACATAAGATAAATGCATAATCTCAGAATTACATTTAGTCAATAATGTAAAATTCCAGCTCATCAAACCTTTAACTGGAGCTATTAGTGTGACATATTTCACTGGTTTAATATTACATTCCTTTTCAGGTATGCCTTTATATCTGCTTGGGGTTGAGGGATTTAAAAAAAATAAAATAAAAAAAGTTTCTCAAGCAAAACCTTTTTCCCATTTTTCTGCCTCTCTCCCTCTGCTAAACATCTACCTTGGGATATTTCTGTTTTTTTTTTTTTCAATAGTTGCAAGAATTTACTGTTGAAAATTACTCACCTGGAAAATTTCCATTCTGAGACTTTAATAACAATGAGAGTATTTATTAGTCTTGTTAATCTAAAGGGAATAGTTCAAAAATTGTGTGCCACTATGTAGGCTAAGGAATATATATTATTTTGTATAAACTCTTCAAATCCCATTGAAATGAAGATACTCCTATAATTTTCTTTTTACCAGTTGAGAAGCTGAGACAGAGACAGAAGTTGTATAAGTTGGTCACACTAGAAATGGTACAGCCGCCCCAGGTCGGCTCCTTTTCTTCCTTTTTCCTCATTTTCCTAGCTTCTGTCTTTAAAAAAATCATTTTATGGGGTGGCTTCAAATGCGAGAGGTTATACATAGTTAATTATACCCTAGATGAACCTGGGGTTAAGGTGATACCCACAAAAACCATCACTTCCAACAAAGTCATAACAGTATTCATCACGTCCCCCTCAAATTTCCTTCCACCATTTTATTATTGTTTTCTGCTTGTTTGTTTGCTTTGATTGTTGTTGCAAGAACAGTTTGCATAAGATCTATACTTATAGAAAAATAAGTATATCATACGGTATTGTGAATGATAGATAACATGTATTAGCAGGCCTCCAGAATTTATTCATTCTGCATATCTGAATCTTTGTACACCTTGACCACCCTCTCCCTGTTGCCCTGCTTCAGCTCCTAGCAACCACTGCTCTACTCTGTTTCTATGAGTCTCACTATTTTTGATTTCACATTCAAGCATCATCATGTACTGTTTGTGTTTCTGTGCTTGGTTTATTCCACTTCACGTGATATCTTCCATGTTCAATCTATGTTGTTGCAAAAGACAAGATTTCCTTTTCTTAAGGATAAATAATATTTCATTCTATGTATATATCACATTTTTTTATCCATCCATCCATCCATCCATAGACATCAATAGACATTTAGCTTGTTTCTATGTCATTGCTATAGTGAGGAACATGGGGATGCAGATATCTGAGTACTGATTTAATTGTATTTGGAGACTATATATATGCACTTGTGTGTATACATGTGTGTGTGTGTGTGTGTGTGTGTGTGTGTGTGTGTGTGTCTTCCTGCTGTTTCTAGAAGTGGGACTGCTGGATTTTATATATTATTTTTAAGTTTTTGAGAAACCTCCATACTATCTTTCAAAATGGCTACACCAATTTACATTCCCAACAACAGTGTACACAGGTTTCTTCTTTTCTACGTCCTTGCAGACGTTTATCTTTGTTGTTGTTGTTAAACAATAACCATCTCAACAGGTGTGAAGTGATAATATCTCATTGTTGTTTTGATTTCCTGATGATGAGAGTTGTTGGGTGTCTTTATGTATACCTGATTGCTTTTTTTTTTTTTTTGGTACTGGGATTGAAGCCAGGGACATTCTACCTCTGAACTACATTCCTGGCTCTATTTTATTTTTTATTTGGAAACAGGGTTTCAGTAAGTTATGGAGGGCCTAAGTGGTTGAGGCTGACCAAGAACTTGTGACCCTCCTGTCTTAGCTTCCCAAGTACTGGGATTACAAGGGTACACTACCACACCTGGCTGTCTGCCTTTTGTATATCTTCTTTGGAGAAGTATCTACTCAGGTCTGTTTTTTAATTTTTATTTTTCCTATTCAGTTGTATGAGTTGCTAGTGCATTTGGGGTATGAATCCTTTATCAGATTATATGTTTGCAAATATTCTTTCCCATTGTGTAGGTTGTTTTTCCATTTTGTTGATTGTTTTCTTTGCTGTACAGAAGTTTTTAGTTTGATATATTTCTACAGGCCTGTCTGGAGTTGTGATTCAGAGCTGGGGCCTAGAATGAAGGGACTTTGCATACTGTATCTTCAGGAATGTAAATAAAGTGTGCCAAAGAAAAATATCTCCAAATCTTACCAAGGCTATGCCCAGCTTCTCATTTTTTCTTCTTTATTTTTATTTATTTTTTTTTGCAGTACTGGGGATTGAACCCAGGGGCATTCTACCTCCAAGCTACACCCCCAGGCTTATTTTTCATTCTTTATTTTGAAACAGGGTCTCACTAAGTTGTGGAGGGCCTCACTAAGTAGCTGAGGCTGGCTGAGAACCTGTGATCCTCCTGTCTCAGCCTCCCAAGCACTGGGATTATAAGTATGCGCCACCATGCCTGGTTCTCATTCTTTCTTCTTCTGAGTTATTTTTCCCTTTACTTTCATTTGCTTGTCCATATCTTTCTACATTTAAGATGGATGGAGCCAGGGGTGGTGACAAATGCCTGTAATCCCAACACTTGGGAGACTAAGACAGGAGGATCTCAGGTTTATAGCCAGCTTCATCAACTTAGCAAGGCCCTTAGCAATTTAGTGAGATCCTATTTCAAAATTAAAAAATAAGAGCCGGGCGTGGTGGCGCACGCTTGTAATCCCAGCATTCGGGAGGCTGAGACCAGAGGATCCGGGTTCACGGCCAGCCTCAGCTACCTAGTGAGGCACTCCGCAACTTAGTGAGACTCGGTTTCAAAATAAAGAATAAAAAATAGGGCTGGGGGTATAGCTCAGAGGTAGAATGCCCCTGAGTTCAATCCCCAGTACC
>PVLC010019349.1:0-13430 GCA_004027655.1 Graphiurus murinus | reverse complement strand
AGATTCAGAGAGTTCAAGGTGGATCGTGCCTCATTTATTCAATTGCAAAAGCCACATGGCGGTGTGGCTAATTACAGTGTAGAAGGCGCTTGCTGGTCCTCAGATGAAAGCCACCATGGAGGAGAATAAAGTCATTATAGTAATCGCTGCTGCAAAGCAAACAACACTTTTCCACCGAGGGTCACAAACTTATGAACTGAGTCACAGTGTGGAGGGTGGGGTTGACCTTGCAGAGCCAAGGGGCAGAGCTGACGGTAGCTCTGAGATGCTGCTGCGACCTTCCCAGGGCTCTTTGTCCCTCAGCTCATGGTTAGTCCTTGCATCTCAGAGCTGCTCTTCCTTCCTGTAGCTTTTTGCACCTGGCCTTAAAGATTCTGACAGTCTCCGTGAATAGGCTGAGTGTGATGGCAGCCCAGCCTGTCCGCATTTGGACAGAGAGTACTGTCCAAACAGAGACTACTCCTAGGTGGTCCCTGAGCTGGCTCATGGTCCATTTTCCTTTTTTTTTTATATTTTTATTGGTGCATTGTAATCATGCATCTTTGATAGGTAGAAGCTGGTAGAGGCATACATGCACACATCTCTTATTTAACTCTTGCCCAATTCCCACCCCATTCCCCCCTTCTCATGTTCAGCTTAGTGATTGACTTTGATAAGGTTGTTAAAGTACATCATGTGCATTAGGGTGCCCCCCCCATCGCCTTCAGTTAAGTCACCTTCTTTGCTCATCTAAGGTTTCTCCTTCTTTGTCTAGAGTCCTTCTTATGACCCCCTTTCTCCCTAGTTTCCCCATATTAAGAAGAATATCCGATTGTTTACTTTTTGTAACTGACTAATCTCACTTAACAATGTTTTCCATTTCCATCCATTTCCCTGCAAAAGACATGGTTTTGTTCTTCTTTATGACTGAGTAAAATTCCAGTGTGTTCATATCCTATAGTTTTGTGATCCATTCATATGTTGATGGACATCTTGGCTGGACATCTTCTTTCCTCTTAATGCTATATTCTGGTTCTGTCTGTTTCCCAGTGGCTACTTCTTTTTCTTTTTTCTTTTATTTTATCTTATTGGTGGATTGTAATCGTAGGTCGGAGTGAGATTGAAACATATCCCCACACAAGTTGGATATTCCACTCTGAGTCCCAGTCGACTCCTCCCCCTCCCCACATGTAATGTTAACACTGATATCGATAACTTCGTATATGAACAGAGGATTTTTTGAACTGGTTCCACCAAATCTCGCCTTTCTGCTCCACCAAATCTCCCTCCCCTCCTCCCCTCCTGCTGTCCTACCAGTGTTTCCTCTCATTTATCTGAAGACCTCTTTGTTTCTCTGTTTCTCTCAAGCTTCCACATATGAGTGAAAACATATGACCCTTCACTTTCTGTGACTGGTTAATGTTTATAGCCGCGCAATTCACAATAGCTGAACTATGGAATCAGTCTAGGTGTCAGTCAACAGACGAAGGGATTAGGAAATTATGCTATATACACACAATAGAATTTTACTCAGTCATAAAGAACAAAATTATGTCATTTCCCAGTGGCTATTTCTAAGCGAGAACTCTCTCAATGCCCCCGGAGAAGAAGGCTGTCTGGGATCGCAGCACAGTGCCACATTTAGAGAGACTTCACTTTGGAAAGCACAGTAAATGGCTGAGCCTGTATTTGACCTGCAGTAGTTGTTTTGTAAAGATCCAGTAAGAGAGTTTCCATCAGCACAAAAGGTCTGCGGTTCCCCGGTGAGCTATTCCATTGCACCAAGCACCCACCCATGCTGGTGGTACCCAGGAAGCAGCAGACCCCACTTCCTGCTGGAATGCTGAGCATCTTATAAACTCACACATTCCACCCCGTCCTCCCCTGGCTCCCATGCCCTCATATAAATACAGAGTCCCCCGGGAATGAAAAAAAAAAAAAAAAAAAAAAAAAAAAAAAAAAAAAAAAAAACCAAAAACAAGGCTTTTTCACTTATCAGGGAGGATGTTTGACATATTTGACTTAAGAAAAAAAATGATGTCGAACTCCAGAGTAAGCAGCTTCTGCTTCACAAACAAGCCAGTCTGAGGGGAGACGAAAGGGCTGGAACTTTCCAAATTGCAGTTGAATTGAGCATTCTGAGAGTCGGGAGGGCAGATTAAAATAGGACTCTGCTTGCAATAACATTCAGGCTCTGTTCTGCCTTGTTGAGTGCTTAATCCAGCTGGGAAGTCCAGTTTACAGAGAGCTACGGGGCCACTGGCTCCCAGATTCAAACCACAGCAAGTGACATTGCTCCTGAAGGAAAGGTGCGTCACAGGAACTTTCTTTTCTTCTCATAGGGGATACCAAATCCCTCCTCCTTCCCCTCCCTCCCTCCTTCCCTTCCTTCCTTCCTTCCTTCCTTCCTTCCTTCCTTCCTTCCTTCCTTCCCCTTTTCTTTCCTCCTGGAGGCTGAACTCAGGGGCAGTCCAGTTAATCCATCCCTTCCTTCCTTCCTTCCTTCCTTCCTCCCTCCCTCCCTCCCTCTCTCTATTTCTTTTTTTTTTTCTTTCCTCCTGGAGGCTGAACCTGGGGGGATTCTACTTCCAAGCTACATTCTGAGGCCTATTTTATTTATTTATGTTTTACATTTTGAATCAGAGTCTGGCTAAGTTGCTGAGGCTGGCTTCAAACTTGCGATCTTCTTGTCTCAACCTCCTAAGTATTAAGATTACAGGCCTGCGCCACCATGCCCTGCCAGTGCTTTCTTTTATATGGCAACAATTATAGGACAAATAAAAGCATCCTATTAAGGAAAAGAATTTGCAAACAAGTATAACAGGATACCCTCAAATCTGGAGGAAGGTGAATTACCTTTATTTAGTATTTATTTTGGTATTTGATATATATGTGTATATACATATATATACACATACATATATGTATATATCAACATATTGTTATATCATCATATAAATGTATACTATATATAGTATACATATATAATATTAAGGCAGTGAACTTAAACAATATACATATATATATATTAAGTTCACTGCTATGAGGCAGGTACTTGGTTTTATTATTACTATCATTGTCTTATTAGTATCATCATTACTATTATTAATTTGCCTCCTGAAAAGAAATGGTGGCTAGGTCCCTGTACCTGATGGCTGCTGCTGGGCAAGACAGTTCTCAGGCAGAAAGGCCTGATCTCTCCCACCCTTACAGCACCACAGGAGTAAATGCTATGGCTTCTTCTCACAGGAACCTCTAAATGGCTCCAGGCTTTTCATCTCTTAACTGAATTTCTCTTTCTTCAGTGTAATTCATTTTAATTTAAGAAAATGAGAGTACATTGCCCAAGCACAAACAAAACAACAAACAAGTGCTACTTCAAAGAGCTTTTTTTTTAGCCTAGAAAGGAGTCGACACATGCTCCAGTGTGCTACGAAGTTTTCTTCCGATCTCTGAACACACAGCACTTTTTATTTCTAGCCAGAGACTTAGAAATTTGCTCTTGCAAAAGGAGTATTTCTCTTAGCCTTTTCTTGCACCCACCTGAGAATCATAAAGAGATGTGCGTTATTTTATTATTAATTAATTTATTTATTTATTTATTGGTACTGGGAATTGAACCCAGGAGCATTCTACCTCTGCACACCCCCCAGCCCTATTTTCTTTTTTTAAATTTTGAAACAGGGTCTCACTAAGTTGCTGAGCCTAGCTTTGAACCTGTGGTCCTCCTGTCTCAGCCTCCCAAGTACTGGGATTACAGATGTGTGCCATCACACCTGGCTGAGATATGCTTTATTCACAGCTACTTCCATGTGAGCAAACTGCTTCCATTGTTTGTTCAAGGATACATCTTTTAGCCAGGTGGAACAGGATTCAACTCTGGTTTGATTTTCAATACCTAAGATATCAGTTTCTCTTCTGCAAATTCTGAAAAAACAAAAAAAGAAAAAAACAAAACAACACAGTGATATTCAAACATTTGGCACCAAAACTAATTTGGCAGAAAAGTCATCCCTGAATTCGCATATTACTAATAATCTGTGTACATTATTTTATTCTGGGTCTATATACAGTTGGGCATAGAAACATACATGAATTTTGAAAGAGTCAACTGGTCTAGCGCATGCTGGAGTGTTATCTGAACTAGGGTTACTATACCATATTGTCCTTTTTAAAATTAGAAGTAAATAAAGAACCCTGAAACACATATGGCCTCAAGGTTTCCACTTAGGGGATCATGGATCTCTTTCGCAATACCACTTACGGAGAAGGAACATGGATATGCCTATTAGTGGTGTGAATTTTATAAAGCATGTGCACCAAAATATTAGAAAGTACTTTTAATTCATGTCACTTCTTCCTCAATGAAAACACTTCCCTTCTGCAGTCCTTGAGTAGCTGCCCACTGAGCTGATCTGATTGCCTCTAGCATGGAGGTCAGTTCTATTGCCTATCATTAAGGTTTCTAGAACATTCTTCCTTCTCTCTGACCAAAGTTTCCTTCTCCATAATGGTCCCATTGGCTCCTGTTCTGTCCAGTGGCCAAGCCACTAGAGAACAGCAAAGTCTTCCTTCCTTCCTTCCAACAAGACTGAAATCTAAAGCAGCTGTCCTTCCAGTTGTTGTTATAAACATTAATCACTTATTTAAACATTTCGTAGTGACTTGACATCCCTGATTCAACATTTTAGCTTGCAAATTCTACACCATTAGATGGATGTTTTTAGCTTTTTTTTTTATTTTTTAGCTCCTTAATTTTATACACGGAGCTTTTAAAATACTCTACACACTTAGAAGAAAAACACAGTAAACATTGAATACATTTAAGTGTTTTTCCTCTCTTCTTTCTCCTTGCAGGGGAAAATTAAGTTTCTCTTACAGAATACAAGTGCTGTATCTTCTCCAGTAATTGGTTCCAGAACAGAGTTTATGATGCAAGAAACTCAGAGAGGCTGTTCAGGAATAACCAGGACCCAGCTGCAAGTTTGGAGATGTAAGTTTCCCAAGTAATCTCAGAGCAAAATGAGCTATTTACATTTGCACTAGACTTTTCTCTTTCAACTTAAAGAGAGGGAGGATTTAAGAAATGCTACATTAACAGAGAAGCCGTACAGCCTACGGGTCATTTTTTGGTGGCATTGGATCATCTCGTGATGGTTGAGGCAGAAGATCTTGCTATGGGATCTTTCTATCACTTGTGGGTCTCCCATCCAGTACTAACCAGATCCAACTCTGCTTAGCTTCCAAGAGCAGATGAGACAGGGCGCATTGAGGGTGGTAGGACCCTGAGATCTGGAGATGGCGCATGCGTGCGTGGCTCCAGTGAGATTTGTAGAATCTGCCTGGGCCTGGGGAAATGTGGCCCCACCAGATTGTAGGCTTCGATGCCAAGATTACTTCCCAAGATCATTGCCTATTCTGAGATCAGAAAGCACTGATGAGGAATGAGCCACGCCTCCCTGCTCACCTCATCTCTCTGCAGTTACATACCCATGCATTTATTTGTTATTTTTTATTCTGATCCTTGCCACAAAACTGAACAATAAAATCCATGCACATTCCATGAGCAAATTTTCCTACACCAACTAAACAGCCAGGATTTCTGGAACCTCATCTTCTCTATGATTGCATTTTTTTTTTTTTTTTTTTTTTTTTTTTGCTGTTCTGGAGATTGAACCCAGAGGCATTCTACCTCTGGGCTATACCCCCAGCCCTATTTTTTAATTCTTTATTTTTGAAACAGGGCATCACTAAGTTGCAGCACACCTCACTAAGTAACTGAGGCTGGCCTCGAACCCGGATCCTCCGGTCTTAGCTTCCCAAGTACTGGGATTACAAGCGTAAGCCACCATGCCCGGCTTTCTATGACTATATTTGCTCTTTACTTTGAACCATGAGCCTCCCTCCGTTGCATGCCACTTTCCAGCATGGTGAGCATGTTTATTGAGCATTAAGCTGCTTTATGGTAAAGTTTAAAAGCCTTGCAGCCCCAAATACTTACTGGGATCTAATTCTCAATTAATTTCTATAAAGTTAAAGTTTATGACCTAATTCCACCTGGGTTTAATTTAACAAGATGTTTATGTTTTCCCAACTGCCTTCTTATTTTTGCTTTAGGTGGGAAATGTATATTTTAGCTTCAATTAAAATAACTTCCACCCTATCCTGTCACCTTCAAGTAAGTGTCTCATCTTTCAGCACATGAGTCCACAAAACACATGCAAGAGTGCACACACACACACACACACACACACACACTCCTATATTTCTTGTTTTAAAATACCTAGTCAGCTGTGCATCTGATCTTTTTTCTCTTCACCATTCACCATGCTACATTGGCAATGCTGTGTTATTGGACAATGACCACCTGGTCCTTCACATCTTGTTCATCCTCCTCCATTATTCCTGAATGCATTTACACATTGAGAATTCACGAGCTGTCCTGGCTGAATAGCATCCCCATCTGGAAGATGTCATCTGAGACTACCTTAGGATGCCAGCCCTCGCTGCCTCTTCCATGCCATCATGAAGCCCTTGACTTCCTCCTGGGCTGGGCACAGAGGAAACTGTCATCCCTGGACTTGACTTCCGTAGAGAACTGTCTTCACTCTCTGCTATGAATCGAATATGGTTTAGATCTATTGCCCAAGGGTTCATGTGTTGACATTTAATCCCCATTGTGAGGTATTAGGCTGAAAACTTAATCCAACTATGTTGTTCTAAGATAGGTTCTTTGAGAGATCATTTGGATTGGATAGGTTATCAGGGTGCAGTCCCCGTGACTGAATACTGGTGGCTTTATATAAGAGGGAAAGAAACTAGAAATGATACACTCCTTGATGCTCCTTGTCTGCTGATATGCGTGGCTCTGCACTGCCTCAATCTCTGCAACGAGAAGGTCATCACCAGATAGAGCCCCTGGGTCTTGAACCTCCAGAACTTCAATTCAAAATAAACCTCTTCTTTTTAAAGAGTTACCGAGCCTCTGGTATTTCACTATAGTAATACAAAACCAACTAGTACAACATCCCATTTGATTTGTTTCAAGACTGATCTTGATCATGCTACCTGGTCCACGCTACTTCTCCCCTAAAGAAATGCTCAAAGAATTTCTTGAGTGAGTGAGACTTTCTTTGCAACTCATAGACTTGAGCCATGCCCAAAGGAAGGCTTCTTTACCTTGGATGGCCTAATGCCTTCTTCACTTAGCACTTGGTGTTCTTTAGTACACAAACTAGAGAGATCTGTCTATTACAGGGACGTCAAATAGTGAGAGTCTAAATTCCTGACAGATGGAAGTTGGAAAACACTTTCTGATATTCTTGCTACTTCTCCTGCCATCTTGTTAGATTCCACATTCTTGTTTATATAGAGCTGTCCTTTGCTCTTCTGCTGCCCCATGTTGGTTGGGACGGCAGAGAAATTGAATGTGAATCTTGTCTCTGACGCTAACTATATTTTTTCTGTGTCTCAGACATCTGGGGTAATTACAGTACTTATTTCACATGTCCATTGAGAAAATGTTGCTGTATGGTGATAGACTATATGCTCAAGTGGAGATATTGCAATAGGTTTAATAATAATTAGGCAATATGCTTAGAAAGATTTCAACATCTTCCTTTTAGTTCTGATTTCCTGCCCTATTTGATGCTGATAGAAATCCATCATGATGAGTACTCATTATTTCTGGAGAATGTAAAGGAGTATATATCAATGGAGAGTTATATGGTTAGGTCTTGGTTATTTACAGGTAATAGCCTCAGATTTATAAATATGCAGGCATTGACTCTGCTTTCTTAGCTGGTAATAAGTTCACAGTTGTCTTATATAGTGATTGCATACATTGGAAAGGGCCATATTATAATCAAATATACCAAGCTACATGAGTGAATATGATTTTAATACGCTGGCATAATATTACATTGCTGACTTTGAAAAGTATCCCGCATGATTAAACCTCTTCACTTTTACTGAAGGAGGATAATTTGCTTCAGATTAAAGTCAAAACAATGAACCTGCTTATGGAAAAATGACCTTTCTTGTCTTTACACGTATCAAGTAGATTCTCAAGGAAGCAAGCCCAGCAGGGATTCCATTTAACTAACTGACTGAATCCACGAGACATAAAGAAACCATTATTTACTTTTATTACTGTGAGCCAACTTTACTCCCACACTGGAAGCCTATGAGTTTTCCTGAAGTCACCTTGTTGAGATAACATTTGTCGCACCCAGCCTGGAGACATTAACATTTTTATTTTTTCAAACTTAAAGGTTATATTTTCACTTCTGATATTTATAGAAAAATTCTGTCATGATGTAATCTAATCAACATCTAATGCAATCAGGATTGGGAACTTGGCTTAAAAACTTGATCTCACAAGTCAGATGAGGCTGAACATTTATTTTGTGTAATGATGTGTTTGGGTCTGCTATTTTTTTTTCTAGAGAAAGGTAGACCCACAGCTGTCCTGAGCTTTTGGTAACCCTGTGTATTTTTGTATTTTCTTAACTATGTCCATGCTATGATGCATCAGAGTAAAACAGTTTCATTAACTTACAAAGAATAACTTGAAATAATATGTGTAGCTAATATACACAAAAGTATAAAAGGGAAATACAAAGATGAAAATAAAAGAATTAGTCTAAATGAATAGTCTTCTACAAATGACTTTGTCCTCACTAAGAATACATGGCAAGAAACATGTTCATAATACTTGCTTCTATGTTCCTAGGTAGAGAAGGTAGATCTAGACTGTTAAATAAGTGAATAGATAAAACATTCACTGGTACTTTTTTTTTTTCTACAAACTCGAACATGGCAGTGTGTCTCTAAGCAAAGATTAAAAAAAAAAAGAGAGACCTCCTCTGTATCATTATTTTTTCTATTTCTGTGATAATTTATCCTTGTCAAACTCTATGGAAGATCTGACATTTTATCATATTTATAAGGTAAAATGTTAGCTTCATGGTTGCTGGCAGAGGACATAAAATTTCTGGGTCAGCATACAATGACAACTTTTACTCACAATAATTATATAGTTGCATAAATATCATCATTTTCATGTACTGCTTTCTCAAAACCTAGTTCACTTGAAACAGCACAAAGAGGCCTAGTTGATACCTAACCCCCTCCCCGGGGGTTTATATTTCAAGGGTGAAACCCAAAGATTAGGAATCCCTAGTCTTTTATAACGGGCAGTAAGACTTTTCTCCAGAGGAAGATGCTATCCATCTGCTAAGGCTATAGGAAATGCTACCCTTTTTTCTGAAGTAGTCATTATCACCATCCTCCAAGCCTGTTCACTCTACAAACTTCCTTCAAAAGATTGTTCAAAGGGAAAGCCACCCAGACCACCACTCAAAGGATAAGCAGAAAACCAAAGATCTATGGAAAGTTGTCACACAATACTTCTTTCTTCTCCTTTAAGTCCATGGTGCCGCATCAAAATCTGTAGCTAAAATAAATTATTTGCACTATAATGAGAATGACTTTCCTATAATTATCTCTTCTCTTCAGGAATGCTTGTATTTTAAAATTGGCATAGGTAGTAGTACAAGAAAAAAAGTTTTGCATTGCTGTTACAGAAACCTTAAATTTCGTTGGAAATAGATTTGGGAGCCAGAGACCGGCCTTTATTACATTCCCCATTTTCTAGCTCATTTGCAGTTGGAGGCATCCACACCTGTGAGTTTTGGGTAACAAAGGTGAGCGGAAGAAATGTGAGGCATTTCCAAGCGGGGCCCATCAAAATTTTCCATGAGTCACTCTTCCATACTGATTTTGAATGATGTAGGGTGAATTTGGAAACTAAAATGAGGAAGATGATAGAGTTTATGTGTAGGTGTTGATTGTCCATTGACTCATCCATTTATTTATTTAGCCTGCTATATATTACTACATTGTATTTAAGATATCATACATTTTTAGGTCTTGGGAACATCTTTTGTAGACATTTTAGAGCTCTGTGTGGTAATGCGGCCTGCAATGCCTGCATTTGGGAGGCTGAGGAGGAAGATCACAGGTGCAAACCAGGCTCAGCAATGTCACACCACTCTCGGCAATCTAGCTAGACCCAGTTTCAAAAAGAAAAATAGTGTTGAGGATGTAGCTCAGAGGTAGAATGCCCCTGGGTTCAATCCCCAGCACCACACACACACAAAACAAACAAACAAACAAAAAACTCCAAAACAAAACAAAAAAGAATAAGTCCTCTTTTCTCTCTTATAGCAGAACATAAAGTTGATTAAAATGAACAAAATAGCAGAAATGCTAAGCTTTCCATACACTTGAGAACGTGTAGTTCATACCATCTCATGGTTGATAAATTACCTAAATACCCCTATCATTAAAGAAAGATTCATTCTGACACTTGTTGAAATGGTGAAGAAGATTTTATTCAAGAAGGAACTGTTGAAATGAGGTTTTGAAGCGGAAGAGAAAGATTGTGCTCAATTGCAAACAAGGAGAAATAAGGATGTACAGCCAAGGAATAGACAGGAAAATCACTAAAAAGAAACCTCTGAGGTAAGTGGGATTCTGGGTAAATAGATGTGACATGAATCTTACTGAGGACAGATCACAGTGATCAGATATTGCCTGTGGGAGGAGGAATTTGATCAGATCCAGAGGATGATCAGATATCAAGAGTGGGAGACTTTTGCTAAGCCAACTGAGCAGGATTCTTGTGCTGGGGGATAGGACCCAAGGGCAAGGTCTAGTTTAAAGCATCTCCCTAGGTTGGCAGCAGCAGTTGGGTTTGTGTGGCAAACTCATGATTAATGATAATCATAAATGTTGGCCTCCTGGAGACAAACTTCTGTAGCTAAGAAGAATCCCAATTTTGTAGGCATGCCGGTGCACCAACTGGATGCTCATTAACAAACAAATGAATGCACCATTAATTAAATACACTGTCGAATGCTATGTGTTTGTGCAAAGCGTGAGCTGTCGAAAACATTTTCTATAAAAGACCAAATGGTAAACATTTCGGGCTTTGTGGGCTACATGGTCTCCTTAGAAACTTCCTGTATGTGCCCTGGAGCATCAAAGCGGCCACAGAGAGATGGGTCATGGATATCATCCAGTAACACTTTACCAATCCTTGATCTAAAAAGTTTATATTCTTGCGTGTGTAGGAAAAGCTTAGTGTCTCAATGGGAAACTATGCATGTCTAGAGCACACCCTTCTGGATGGATGATCAGATCTGAACACCAAGCATCATCTCTGAGACTTTTGCAATTGTTAGGAAACTGACCCATATGCAAATTCTGTCCTTCCTGCTAGTGATTTAATTCATGCTTCTCTCCAGTTAGATCCTCATTTGCAATTTGATTTCAACATTCCTTTACTGTATCAACCTTAGGTGCTGTTTTGACTTTCCTTTGAATGAGTTATAATATCTACTTGGTTCCCATACCTCATACGAATTAAATAAATTGTGTGTGTGTGTGTTACAGGGGATTGGACCCAGGAGCATTCTTCCTCCAAGCTACACCCCCAGCCCTTTTTTATTTTTATTTTTTTATTTTTATTTTTTAAACAGGGTCTGGCTAGGCTACAGTCTCCCTACATTTCTGAGGCTGGTCTTAAACCTGTGCTCCTCCTATCTCAGCCTCTCAAGTACTGGGATTACAAGCATGCCCCAACCACCATGCCCAACTGAAATAAACTCTTAAATGTGTTCACTTTATATGTGTTTGACAATGATGATTTAGCCTGTTTCTGAAAATTAGTTTTTAACTCTGTGTGTGTGTGTGTTTGTGTGTGCGCGCGTGCACGTGCGTTTCATGATCAAATTATCAGCAGCTTTGAAACAGAGCCTTCATTTCATGCTGAATCAGTCTTAGATGCCATGGCCATGTGGACCCATTTCTTCCTATCTCATCTACCATTTCGCAAGTAGATGATGACGGCATTGTGTTGATATGACAATTTTAAAGGTGGCTCCCTGACCATTATCTCATCCATTTCTTTTGACACCTCTCTAGGCTTTATAAGGCAAATGATGACTGGAATTCCATCAGGAAGGGAAGAATGACACCTAGAAAGGTAAGTGCCGGGAGGAAAGAAGTCAACAATGAGTTCCTGTGTCTTCTTGGAATGAAAAAAACATCTCACCTGTGACCACACGCTCACCTTACTGTCTAGCTGCCCATTTAGCCAAATGAATATCCTTCCTACCTGCTGTGTGTTCCCAGTGATTAGTGTAACTCACCTGAAAAATGCAGGAGGATCTCGAGCTCTGAAGTTGGTTTGGCTTGGTCTGTGTGTACCTGTAGTAAGAGACACATTCAAAAGTTAACAGAGATTTACTTTTCAAATTCTACGCTTCTGTCACCCGCAAGGTGAAGTTACTAGTATGATAGTCTTAGGATGATGAAGGTGACATACATTAGTTTAAATGACCTCATTGTTATAAACCTTCCCCTAGCAACAGAGTTCTGAGGCAGTTTGACACTTACAGGAAACGACTCAGAACTGGATCCATTAGGACCACGGCACGAGGCTACTGTCCCAGGAGTACGGTGTGAACAGACCCTTCATCTTCCTGAAAGTTAAGGCAGGAAGTCTTTTCAATGCTGCCTGTAAAAATTTAACTCCAGCATTATGCTAAATCCAGGCATAAAAACTCAGCTGGAGGAACACGAGTGTATGTGAGTGAAGGTGCTTGTAAAAAACCGATTACTGATTACACTGAGGATGATCTGCACAGGAGACAAGAATGTTGGAATATAAATCGGGGAGCTTGTAGCCACTCCAGCCAGCACCTACAGGTGCTTGACTCCACCAGTTTTAAGCATGTGTGGAGAGGTAGCTGGATGACCGTGGATTCATAGCTCCTGTGTGGCCTTAACAATGTGTGACACATCTGAGCATCTTCCAGAATAATTACAGGTGGATTTTTTTTTTAAGGGAAAGTATGGAGAGTTTCTATTTTAAACTCTAAGTTTGGCAGAAGAAATTTTTAGAGCGGATGGTCTTGCTCATAAGGCTAGATTTCAACTAAAATTAGTATGAAGCTGGTTGGAGAGTTGAAGGAAGGAATAAGGAGATTGTAGGTTGGAAACTAAATTCTTAGGAAGTTTCTATAGAAGCCCAGTTTAGGTTATTGAGAGTTTGTACTTGCATTTGTTTCTCTACTTTAGAAAAAAAACCTGGCAATATTATTTTTAATTTTTTGAGGAAACAGGTTTTATTTTATTTTATTTTGGTACTGGGAGTTGAAACAAGGGGCTTTCTATCTCTGAGTTGTATACCAAGCCCTCCCAACTCTTCTTTTTTTTTGAAACAGAATCTAAGTTTTTGAGAGTCTCCCCAAGTTTCTGAGGCTGGCCTTACACCTGTAATCCTCCTGTCTCAGCCTCCCAAGTACTGGTCTTACAGATGTGTGCCAGCATGCTTGGCCTAGATTTGTTTTTTTTTTTTTTTTTTTTTTTTTTTTTTTTTT
>PVLC010019348.1:0-30951 GCA_004027655.1 Graphiurus murinus | reverse complement strand
GTACTGGGGATTGAACTCAGAGGCATTCTACCTCCGAGCTATACCCCCAGCCCTATTTTTTATTCTTTATTTTGAAACCGAGTCTCACTAAGTTGTGGAGTGCCTCACTAGGTAGCTGAGGCTGGCCTCGAACCCGGATCCTCTGGTCTCAGCCTCCCGAATGCTGGGATTACAAGCGTGCGCCACCACGCCCGGCTCTCAGCCCTATTTTTTATTCTTTATTTTGAAACAGTCTCAATAAGTTGCTGTGGGCCTCACTAAGTAGCTGAGGCTGGCTGCAAACCTGTGATCCTCCTGGTACTGGGATTACAAGTGTGCGCCACCATGTCCAGCCTTAGAGGTTCTTAACTTTTGAGGAACCAAAAGTTGAGGAACCTTTGAGAATCTGATGAAATCCAGGGTTCCTCTTCTAAAGAGAGTGACAAGGTTTGACAGATATCTTGGGAGGTTCTTGAACTGCTGACATCCAGTGGTGACAACAGGAACCACATTGCTGTGGGCTGAGGAAAGAATGGGAGTTGAGGGCGGAAAACGAGATGTCTTTGTCTATATTCAGCTTGCTGAGATAGGGTGAGGATCAAGAGTATGGTTTTTTGCTTATGATGGTGATTTTAAATTTTTGTTTCCTTAAGTATTTTTGTGAAGTCGTTGTGGGATGGAACCAGTTGAAAGAGAGAAGTCATATAGGAGAAGAGGGGATAGCAGTTTGGGGGAGAGGAGAAGAAAGGGTAGAAATAGGTCTAAAAATGGGCCTTGAAGGGTATCGATACTTCATGCATGAGAAATCAGGGAAGGCACTGTAACTGAGTGAGGTTCTCACTTGAACGTTTCAGTGTCCTTGATTAAGAAAGAAGAAAGTGAAGTGTTGGGTAAGGAGGGTCAGGAGTGGGGTGGCCTTGAAAATCTCCCAAAGGAACAAAAGTATTTTGGGTTTTTTTCCCCATTATATCCAGGAAAGTCTCTTCTAAACAGGGCCCCTGACTAAGGTTGACTCAAATACCCAGCCTGGTAGGTACTTGTGAGTTTGGTTCACAAAGCCATCAGCTGTGGCTCGGGTGCATTTGCCCCAAGGAAAGGCTGCCCTACTCTAAGTCACTCAGAGACTCCATACGGGCCTGCAGGCGTGCCAGGTGTCACTCAATGAGTCAGTAACTCCATGATTAAGAGAACTCATCTTTTTCTCTGCCTCCGGGTTCCCTTCATTTTACTTGGGTTTCTCAGCAGCCCTTGGAAACCCAAACGTTCAAAGGAGTGATAGCCTGATCCCGTCTTCTCTTTTCCATTTGGCAGATAGTACCTCTAGTCTGACCGAGGAACACTTGAACCCAGTCAGGGAAAACCTGGGAAAGAGCTGGAAAAACTGCGCCCGCAAGCTGGGCTTCACCGAGTCTCAGATCGATGAAATTGACCACGACTATGAGCGGGACGGACTCAAAGAAAAGGTCTACCAGATGCTCCAGAAGTGGCTGATGAGGGAGGGTAACAAGGGGGCCACAGTGGGAAAGCTGGCCCAGGCGCTCTATCAGTGTTCCAGAATAGACCTTGTCAACATCTTGATACACATCAGCCAGAAATGACCCTGGAGGGGCTTCAGCGCCATGAAACAAACTCCCGGCTTAGTGAGTGGCCTACTGCGCAGTTCTGAATCCTACAGTCGCCAGGATGGGTTCTGTGTCTGCTTACTTATTTCCTACATTCCAGAGCTGGAGAATGCAAGAGAAGTATCTGCAGCCAACAACCAGAAAGACCTCTTAAAGCCCAGGACCAGTCCAAAAAAAAAAAAAAAAAAATCCTAACTGGATTGAAAGTGGGAGAGGAGAAGAGAGATATTCCAGGCAGATCATTTTCTTTCAGCTCATGCCCTAACCTTCAGTTACACTATTCATTCATTTTTCTCTGGTTTGAGTTCAGTGAGAAGAAAGTAAACAAACTTTCTTATTTTGTGATTTCTTCTCTACTTGTATCCAAAAGTGCAGAAAAATTCTAAGTTCTGTTTTATATATATATGTATATATTTTTTATTGGTACTGGGAATTGAACCTAGGGCATTCTACTTCTGAGCTACACTCCCAGCTCTATTTTATTTTATTTTATTTTTTATCTTGAAACAGGGTCTCACTAAGTTGTGGAGGGCCTTACTAGGTTGCTGAGGCTGGCCATGAACCTGTGGTCTTTCTGTCTCAGCCTCCCAAGTACTTGGCTTACAAGCATATGCCACCACACCTGACTCAGATAGATTTTTTTTTTTTTTTGTATGACAACCAATTTGTCTCATAATTATGGGATCTGGTAACTTTAGTATTGAATATCGTATCAGTCACTGTAGGCTGAGAATTATGTGCAACCCCACTCCGTTATATTAAGTTATAAATTAACTGAAGTGACTTTAAGGGGTGCTAAAAATGAGAAAAAATAATAAATAAAAGGAAAAAGTCACTAGATTTTCCTGGCAGTTGTCGCAAGGAACTGCTACTAATTGTAACTGCTGTAAAACGTGTTAATATTTTTGAGTGCTTTCTGAGCATTCTGGTATTTCCTGCAGTTTCCCATCCTGTGTGCCCTGAAGAGGAAAGTGGGAAACATCGATCCCTTCACCCCTTGAATGTGACTGAACCCTCATTACTGGTCACTGCTGAGTTGTTTCCTCAGTTTACTCTAGGGTACCCTAGTGTAGACATATGTTCATTTGTTTCTGTCTACCATGATACTAAAGAGAGAGAGAGAGAGAGAGAGAGAGAGAGAGAGAGAGAGAGAGAGAGAGAGAGGAAGAGAGAGAGAGAGAGAGGGAGAGAGACCGCGCGCACGCACTTCAGCGCCTGGCCATCGTGCCCCTAGCACACAGCCTTTCAAAGCCCGCCTGAAACACAGGAACAAATGAATGAACTCTGGAACAGAAGATTGAAGCCACCCCAGCCACCGGGCACTGCTTCTGGCACTTTGCTAAACGGGAGTGTTGTCATTACACTTAACTCCCAGGAGGGAGGGAAAGAAGGGCACAGCGATCGCCAGTCCAGCTGTCAGAATAGAGTCTGCTGTCTAGGGCAGATAAAAGTAGTGTTGCTTCGGATTCCAAGTCCCCTCCAGCCTCCACAGGCAGACACACAAAGGGAAGCCACAAACCAGGGTTGCTCAGCTTTGGAGCTATTGGCATCTTGAGCCAGCTGACTTGGGGTCTGGGGGTTGCTGTCCTGTGCCTTGTAGGATGTTTGGAAGCATTCCTGGGTTTCAGTCACTAGGGACCGGTACTATTCCTTTTCCTCTCCTCTTGTCCCCAAGTTTGACCAAAATATCCCTCGACATCACCACACGTTCCCTGGAAGGGCAGTCGGCTGAGAATCGCACTGATGTGATGAGCCTCTCTTCTCTGTCCACACTTGCCCAGGCTCACTACTGAGCAGCCACACAGCATTAATTGATGAAGACTAACAGGAAGATTGGGACAGAGAAGGGTGCAGGCTTCCCTGAGGGAATGTGGATGATTTCCAAATGGGTTCCTTGGACTTCCATTTTAATGGTATTTTAACTTCTCTTAAATACCAAAGAGAGCGAATGATAAGTGTTAAGAGACAAAAATGAAATTGTACTTTGATGGATTTTAAAATAAAATTTTATACCTAAAACGCAGGCCATTGAAGTCATGCATGTGTTTGTATGAAAGAAAATTCGTGATTCTGTACGGTGACTCTTCCACTCAGGTTGGCATTTCCTGTGCAGAGTCCCCTTTCTTCCTACTGTTGCTGCAGGAAAGAAGAAGATGATGGTCAGAAGGAGGAGCTCCTAAGCCAGGCGTGGTGGCGCATGCGTGTAATCCCAGAATTTGGGAGGCTGAGACAGGAGGATTGCAGAATTATGGCCATCCTCAACATAGTGAAGCCCTCTGCAACTTAGTAAGACCATGTTTCCAAATAAAAAATAATATAGGGCTGGGGGTATAGCTCAGAGGTAGAATGTCCAGTAAACACAACACACACACACACACACACACACACACACACACACACACACACACACCTAGAAAGTACTTTTTTGTTTTGTTTTGTTTAATGTGATGCTGGGGATTGAACCCAGGGGTATTCCACCTCTGAGCTATACCCCCAGCCCTATATTATTTTGAGCCCTATATTATTAGTGAGATCCTGTTTCAAATTTTAAAAATGGCTTAGGGTATAGCTTGGAGGTAGAATGCCCCTGGCTGGGTTCAATCCCCAGGACCCCCCCCCCAAAAAAAGAATTTTAATATCTTGATGAACATTTTAATATGTTATTCATAATTTTTTCTAATTACAATACTTCTGAAAAAAAAGACTTTAAATGTTCAATATTTTAGAAGTGGCCAATTACAGCCAATTACGAAGAAATCACTGAAGGACTCACTACAGTGAGATCTGTAGTATGTAATAATCCAAGTACAGTATTATGAAAGTAGGCATGTCTAAATTCCCCTCTGCCACTTTTCTGCCGTATGACCTAAGGCTTGCTTCCTGACCCCTCTTTGCCTCGGTTTCCTTATCTATAAATGGGCCAGGGAGGGCAATAAGTACATAAGGCAGATTGAGAATTAAAACAGAGGTGCATCACAAAGTGTCTGGCACAAAAAAAGTCAGTTATTTTTAAACTGTACAATAGTGCACACAAAGCACTGGATCTCAAGAATGTACTTTAAAAATTCTGGCACCAATAACCTAAAAACTTTGTGCTACCATTTTTGCTTAGCAGTAGATTAACCAGTGTTGAAATTCTATAGACAACTATTTTCAACCCTCATCACCTCTCTTTTTGGGTGGATACCAGAGAATGAATCCAGAGGCATTCTACCTCTGAGCTACACTTCCAGTCCCATTTTATTTATTTATTTTTTTTTTATCTTGAGACAGGATCTTGCTAAATTGCCCAGGCTGGCCTTGAACTTGCAATCTTCCTGCCTCAGCCTCCCAAGTAGTAGGATTATAAGGGTGTGCCACCATGCTCCGCTTTAATCCTCATCATCCCCAACAATGTAATACCAATCAACATTTCAGGAAAAAATGAAATGTTGAACCCACCAAAGATTTATTGAGCGATATTGATGTTAACTTAAACATTACTTATTTCTCTTTCCTTCTATGAAGGAATTGATAGATACATGTTCAAAGTAGAATATAGACACTTTTGCATATTCGATATGTAGGCCAAACCTGCCTTTAGTCCTCAAGAAACTCCAATGGACCCGCAAAGATACTGCAAACCAGTAGAACTTTCCATAGCTATCACTTAAAAGCATGAAAAGAACTTTCCATGGCTATTACTTAAAAGCATGCAACAGTGTAACAGGAGTGTTATACCAGAAGGGTCTCTTGGAGGGAAAATGGCTCAATATCTAAGGAAACTATTGTCTCAAATCTTTCTTGCTAGTGCTACAAGACTAGCCACAAATCCAGCCAAGGTAGTGCAGAGCTAAAGCCAGACTTAAAGGACAACAGTTTTTCTCCACTGAACTTTCAGTTGCAGATGTTTATAACTTTTATAAAGCTTAAATCACATTGTCTGAAAAATTTATGGAAAAAAATGCACACGATTTTCACTGTCTTAACTACTGACCTAAAGTATATTCACCTTATTGTGTAGACATCACACCATCCATCCTCAGAACTCTTCATCTTGCAACACGGAAACGATCTGTACAATACCAACTCCCCACGCCCCTATCCCTGCAGCTCCTGGAAATCCCCATTCTACTTTCTGTCCAGTGAATTTAACAACTCTAGGAACCTCATGGGTGACAGGCTTATTTCAGTTAGCACATATCTTCAAGGGTCATCCATGTTGTAGCATGTGTCAAAATGTCCTTTTAAGGCTAAATAATATTCCACCGCAGGGGTGCAACACATTTATTTTGCCCATTCACCTGTTAATGGCCAGGTGGGTTCCTCCACCTTTTCACTCTTAGGAATAATGCTGTTTTGAGCACTGGTGTACAAATATCTGGGGACCCTACTTTCGACTCGTTTGGATGCATACTCAAAAACAGAATTGCTAGATCACAAGGTAATTCTATATTTAATTTTTAGAGAAGGAGCTGCCAGGGATTGAACCCAGAACCAGTCTACCTCTGAGTTACACCTCCAGCCCTTTTTTAAAAAATTTTTGAAACAGGGTCTCGCTATGTTGCCCAGGCTAGCCTTGAACCCGCGATCCTCCTGTCTCAGCCTCCCAAGTGCCAGGATTTCAGATGTGCGCCACCATGCCCGGCTAATATTTAACTTTTTTGAGGAACCAAGGTCCTTTTATCCACAGCAGCTGCATCATTTTATATTCTCACCAACAGTAAACAAGAATTACAATTCCTCAACATCTTGACCCATACCAATTTCTAGGTTTTTAAATAGTAACTATCCTAATGAGTATAAATGGTATAAAGAAGAAAAATAGATTCCACCATCCCTAAATGAGAATGTTCTTCATCCCACCTTTAGCAACCAGCCACAGAGCGGGAGTTTCACTTTTCCCTTGGAGGCCTCACTTGGATGCCCACCCAGTGAGGGAAGGATGGTCTCCCCAGGGGCCTTGACCACCATGGCAACCTGCAAGGACTGAATGGTGCTGACTGGAATATCTGTCCTGGGAGCCAGAGGTATCACTAAGAGAGAATGCTACTTCTCCAGGCTGCTGGAAGGTTTCAGGGTGTAACTGCGAGATGGAATTGGGGACCAGTGGTGAGAAGTGACGTCCAGAGTGCAGAGAAGCGGTTTCCAGGCTCGGCGGGCAAAGACCCGGCAAGGAACCGGAACAGGGAAGCTGGGGCGGGGCTTGGCGTGGAGGCGTGGCGGCCAGGGGCGGGGCTTGATGTGGAGGTGGGCGGTCGGGGCGGGGCTTGGTGGAGGCGGGGGCAATCGGGGCGGGGCTTGGTGGAGGCGGGGCGAGTCTGAGGCGACCGTGTCGTCCGGCGCATGCGCGTTCCCGGCTGCTGCAGAGACCTGGGACCATGTCGTTGACACTGTGCTGCCGGGGCTGGCTGCTACCGCGGCTGCTCCTCTCGCCCCTGAAGCCCGGGATTCACGTCACCCCCGCGGCCGCGTTCGGGTAATGGCGCCCTCCCCAGATCGGGGAGCCTCAGCGTTGTGCGCTTGGGGGACAGAGGAGGGGCGTGCTGGCCCCAGGTGGGATGGGCGGTGGGCTCGGCCTGGCCGCCCGGTGACCCGTTTATTGCTCCAGACCTCGCATCTGGGAGCATCTCGGGCAATTCCTGGGCCCCAGTTCTGTGACTCTGGAGCCTTGGGGAATTGGGGCAGCCAGTTTGATCTTAGTCATAACTCACCAGTGATGGAACACGGAGTGTAAGCCCAAGCCCCTTATGCCTAGCCAGTTTTTCTGTCCAGCCTCTTCACACCATAAAGGACGGACGTGAGGACAGTAATCGCTCCAGCTTCTTATATCAGAAATCAGCCTGACAGTGCCTGTGGCCTATTAGCTGTCACAGAACTGATCAGGCCTATGTCAAGAGTCCCAAGTCCTCGCGAATCTTCCTTTTGTTTGCTGTTGTCGAACTTTAATGCTCATCTTGGGAACTTACGAAAATTCAAAATCTTGGGCCTCAGCCCCAGAGGTTCTGAGCGAGGTGTGTGGAGATGTCCTGAGATCTGCATGTTCCTCTTCTGTATTCTCCTCCCCCCTTCCAGATTAAATAGTAACAACAAAAACTGGGTGAATCTTTGATCTGCTGTCTTGAAAATGGGTGCTCATGGTCCCAAAGAGATTCTGGGCAGAAAATGTGGATAGAGCAGCCTGAATACTTTACTGTATTCTCTACATAATGTATGTGCACACTTATATACACACACAAACGCAATGCATGTAAGCAACTAACTGTTGATGGTGGATTCCATTAATGACTAGGGGAGAAAATTTAAGTGCTAGATAGGTACCCAGCATTTAGAACTTTGCTTGATCTAATGTGGAAACTACTAATTTGAAAACTTAAGTTGGAAGAAGAAACAAGGGCAAGCCTGAGCAGCTTTTTGGCTTTTTATAGTGTGATTAGCTTTTGAGTTACATATTTGATTTAGGTTTATTATTTTAGAATTATTAAAAGATTTTTCAGGACTATTTTGATACAGATGGAAAAAATGGCAGTGGCTGCAGCTACATAAATCAACAATGAAAAATGAGCACTTTTATCCAGATTCCTGTTTACAGAAAGGGACTGAGATAAGGTTATTGTGGTTATACCAATATCATAGTTCTGATAGATTATATAGTGGTTACAGGAAGGCCTTATCCACCCAGTTTCTCTGTGAGCCATTCTTCCTAAAATATCTCTGAAAAACAGGTTTCTCTAGATTTTGTACTGCCATTTTATAAATGCAGTTGCAACCCGATATGACATACGATTTGAGTAAGAAACTGCTTGGGAACAGCCAGTGTCCGCCCTACAACTGAGGTATGTGCCCAAAACTTTCTTGCAAGTCTGTTTGGAACTTTGGCCCTTATTTCATAATCTCCAAGCTCCTGGGTCAGGTCAGAAAAGTATTTTCTATTTAAATTCGTATGTTACACATAGTTACAATATTGATAATTTACAGCACCTAACAATCTGCCTGAAGAAAAGTATTTTCTGAGTTCAGCAGTGGGATGCCCTGCCACTAACCCTCCTCTATCTGGCAGTCAGACTGGCTGTGTCCCCAGTGAGTGAGCCCTGTTGAGGATTCTATTCCACCAGGATATTAGAGAGAAAGTTTGGCCTCTGGAGTTCAAATAGGTGTATTACTACCACTTTCAAGTTACTTTTTAATGGGAGGGGGAAGGGATATTGAACTCAGGGGCATTCTTCCTCCTGAGCTACAGCACTAGCTCCCTCTTTTTTGTGTGATACTGGAGATTGAACCTAGGGGTGTTATACCTCTGAGCTACACGCCTAGCCCTAACTATTTTTACTTGTTTATTTATTTATTTTTTTTGAAACAGCATTTCAATAAATTGCTGAGGGCCTCACTAAGTGCTGAGGCTGGTCTCGAACCTGTGACCCTCCTGCCTCAGCCTTCCAAGTACTGGGATTAGAGGCATGTGCCCTGTTTATTTTATTTATTTGTTTGTTTGTTTTTATTTTGAAGCAGAGTCTCCAGAGGTGATGCTAATAAACACACCTGCTTCAGAACATCATGTTTAGAGAACAGATTATTAGGAGAGGAGAGGGATAGAAAAGATAAATTGACAGTCATAGGGAAAGTGCTTCGATTTTGTTATTTGTTTATTTATTTATTTTGCAGAGCTGGGGGTTGAACCCAGGATCTTGTGAATGCTAGGCAAACATGGTACCACAGAGCTATACCTGCAGCCACTTAATTTTTGTTCTTTAAATTTTCTGAAGTTTCCTACATTTTTTTTTTCTATCTGAGAGTTTGGGATTTGGTACCTTGAATGTGGTTCAAGTGGTAAGCACATAGTAGGGCCATTGAAGGCCTGGTCTTTGTGTTTTTCTTATAGCATGTATGTAACTATTAACCCACTGCTCTAAGGCCTCTTGAGCTGGAGCTAAAGTATTATACTCATTTCAGTTACCTTGTATTTCATTTCTTTTTTTGGTACTGGGGATCAAACCCAGGTGCATCTATCTCCGAGCTACACCCTTAGCCCTTTTTTAGTCTCTGTTTTGAAACAGGGTCTTGGTGAGATGCTGAGAGTTGCTAAGTTGCTAAGGCTGGCCTCACACCCGTGATCCTCCCATCTCAGCCTCCAAATTCCCTGGATTACAGGCTTGCACCACCATGCCCTGTTTCAGTTATCCTGTACTTCTGTGAAAATGAATCAACATACAATAACTGTTATCTTTAAAAATAAACCTTGTCCTTATGTTTGAAGTCAATTTGCTTTTGTTTATAAAGGGTCTTCTAACCTTTCCCCTCTACTTGGAGATTTATGATAGGTTTTCAGTGGCTTCCATTAACCCCACAGGATGGCCTGGTGTGACGATGCAGTACCCCCTGTGTGATGTTGATGACAAAGCTCTAGGGCCAGTTTCTTTCCTCTGAGCCGAGCTGCAGAACCTTCACCATTTGGTCCCAACCCTAGCTCACTCTGCCTTCGTGTTCTGCTAGGCTGAACACTGCCTGTCCTATGGCTGTCCCTTGCTCCTGGGCCTTAATCATGCTATTTTGTCTCTCAGAAATGCCCTCCCCACAGCCAGGTGTGGTGGCGCACGCTTGTAATCCCAGTGCTTCGGAGGCTGAAACCTGAGAATACAGGTTCCCCGACAGCCTCAGCTACTTAGTGAGGGCCTCTGCAACTTAGTGAAATCCTGTTTCAAACTAAAGAATAAAAAATAGGGCTGAGGGTGTAGCTCGGAAGCAGAATGCCCTTGGGTTCAATCCTCAGTACCACACACACACACAAAAAAATGCCCTCCCCATCTTATTTTTGTTTTTTTCAGAATTTTAACCATCTTTGGAAGTTCATCTCAAAAGCTCCTTTTTCTCCCCTTTCAGATACCTCTACCCAACCCTGATAAAATCTCTCTCTGTCTCTCCTCAAAGCCACCTTCCAAGTGTTCTGCTGTGAAAATCCTCCCTGACATTGAGTTTTGCTGAACTACCTGGTTTTGTCTCTATATTCCTTTTGGGCACCCAAGACAATATGGGTCATCATTAGAAAAACAAAAATCTGTAATAGGAAATCAAAACATAGATTCAGCCAAATGCAGAAGGAAGTTAATGGTTTTTTTGCAAAAGAGACTTGGGAATGATCGTGGAAGCTGGAGGAAAGAAGCCTTTGTGAGCCAGGTGCTCTGCAGAGAGCCCAGAGCTGGAAGCAGCACTAGCCTGCAAACCCACTGGCCTTGCACATTGAGGAAGACGGGGGAGGGGAGCTTCCCATTACACAGAATAGCCTCACACTGTGAGAGACTTTTATAAGCATGTTCTTGGCACTGCAGGAAAGGGAGCCCCTAACAGCTCTTTAGGGCACGAGGGTAATAATGGGACATGATGGTGCTGTGCTCTTTATTGCTACTGTGAGCCGCGTAAATGTAGTCATTTCTACTCAGGGAAGTGGCCTCATTTAATTTAGCAAACAGGAAATACTAATAAGAACTTTCATGTCATGCAGGTGCTCCAAGCTCTCCTCAATCATAACTGGGCCCTCCCTGAGGGTTTGCAGAGCAAATTCTTTGTTTCTTTATTGTCTCCCTAGGGAGATCACGAGCAAAGCACATGCGCCAAGGAGTTAATGTTCTCTGAAATGAGTCTGTTAGGAGAGTGCATTTGTTGGCTTTTATCTTGTAGGTGAACAACTTTTGCACTTCGCTATATCTGTGGTTCGATCTCCTTCTTCCCAATGCTGTCTTATAATTTTCAGGAAATTGTGTGTTGAGATTAAATATAGCCAGGCGTGGTGGTGCACACCTGTAAACTCTACTTGGGAGACTGAGGTTGGAGGATCAGATTCAGGGGCAGCCTCAACAATGTAGTGAAACTCTCAGCAACCTAGTGAGACTGTTTCAAAACAAAACAAAAGGCTCAGAGGCAGAATGCCCTGAGTTTAATCCTGTGTGTGTGTGTGTGTGTGTGTGTGTGTGTGTGTGTGTCTGTCTGTCTGTCTGTCTTGTCTGTCTGTTTCTCTCTCTCTCTCTCTCTCTCTCTCTCTCTCTCTCTCACACACACACACACACACACACACACACACACACACACACACTTGATGTGCTGGTATCCAACACATTTTCTTTCTGTGTTCTTTCTTTCTTGAAGGTAGCAAATCAGATGAAACCAAAAGAGGAAACAGGACCTTGTATTTTCAAAACTGCTGTGTTTCAATAATCATTTTGACCAAGAGCAGAGGTAGGGATGGGAGTATATTAAAGAAAAAGGAAGTTTGCAGTTTACTTACATTTATTGAGAAGTCCACTAGGAAAAGAAAGGTCCCTCCTAGCATCTGTCTCGGTGTGCCACCGTGCCCCGTCAGTGTCACAATCACTCATTTACCAAGTTGGTGGGGGGCTGTTGGAGCCTGGTGGGGTCTTATACATGCTGCAGCAGTGTATATTCCTGGCAGTCTGTTCTGAGCTTCTGAGGCAAGCCCCATAAGAATGCCTGTCCGGCTCACATGTCCCTCCAGCAGGAGAGACGGCGGCAGTGTCGCTGTCCTGAGGCCTTGTCCTGCGTTCAGTCACATGCTAATCGGTCACAGGAGGGCTCCGAGTTGGGGGCTTATGGACTTGGCTCCTTCACAGCCAGCGCAGGAGTATTTTCAGCATCTTAAAAGCCTGTAAGGCCGTGTCAGCGCAGATGAAAGTTCCCGACTAGAGCGCTCTGCATCTGGCCCAATGACACAAGAACCCCTGCACCTAATGGGTGGCCTGAGACCAGGGCCTTCCCTTGGGACCCCTGGGATCAGCCTTGTCCTCAGAAATGCCACCAAGGCTGCTGAGCATCCAGATAGCTGCTCCAGACCTGTTGAAGTGTAGACGTGTGGCTGCAGGCTCCGTGCTCCTGGTGCCGCCTCACATCTCCGTGTGTGGAGCTGCACACCAGCCCGCATCTGAGCACACTGGCCTCCTGCTCCTGGGCACGTGCCCCGGGCCAGTCCATACAGCTGCTGATTTCAGTAAACCTCTCAGTGCTTGAGCACGGTGAGCCCAGGCTGGCCCGCGGCATAGTCCAACCTGAAGGCACAGTTCAGATTGCAGTCTGCTAAGGAAGATACAAAGTCATGTCACTGTTTAGGATTGAAAAGCTGAGCACAAATCAAAATACCCCCACCCCTCTAAAAAAAAAAGCCTTAGAGGGTCCTGGAGCTGACTCATGCATGTAAAGTTCAGTTGTGTCATATTAAACTTGGAATGTTGAAATGATTCCCTTGGGGAATTTTTTTTTTTTTTTTCCTAGAACCTCAGTCACCTCTGCCAAAGTGCCTGTGAATGGCGTTCACCTGCATTATCAGCGGGCCGGAGAAGGCGAGCACGCAGTCCTGCTGCTTCCTGGGATGCTGGGTCTGGACATTTCTTAATGGAATCCTTTGGCATGCTCCACAATCTCTATGACGCAATTGAGATACTAGACGCCAAGTGTTGATTATTAATTTTAGTGCTTTGTCAACATATTTTGAGGGATTTTGCTGCCATCAAATGAGTGACTTAGAAAAGTAGATCACTTTCTCTTCTATGTATTTTTTATTCCTTTAACTACTCAGTTGTTCCCGCATGGTTTACCAGTTACCTACAATTTTTGAAGGTGGAGTCAAGGGAAGAGGTGTGGGAAGAAGAGGAAGGAAATGAGTGTGTGACCTGCCCTTCCAGTTTACCTGGCATCAAGGGGCTTTCCAGGAGCTGGGACTTAAGTGCTAAAACCAGGACAGATTTCTCACTGTTGTGGTTGATATGTTTAATCAAAATAAGAGGTAAGGGAGGCAGGGTATGGTGTCACACACATGTAATCTCAGTACTTGGGAGGCTGAGACAGGAGGATCACATGTTCGCAGCCAGCCTCAGCCACTTAGTGAGACCCTCTGCAACGTAGTGAGACCCTGTTTCAAAAAAAAGAATAAAACAGTGCTGGGGATGTAGCTTAGATGTCGAATGCCCCTGGGTTCAGTTCTCAGTATCACACCAAAGTAAATAAGAGGGAAAAGTTTAAGTCTTTGACAGCCAAAGTCAGATTAGTGTATTGCTTTTTCTCTCTCGATGAATAGGGCATAGTAAAGACTACTGGATCTCAGCCTCAATTTACAGAACAGTAGTCCAGATGTGGAAAGGGAAAATGAACGGAGATCCCAGGACATCTACAATTTAACTTGAAGAAGCTTAAGACTATTGCTTTATTCTGAATTTAGTTAAAGAAAATGTATATTTACTTCCTTGTGAATTGCTTCTTTCTCCTAAAAGTAAAGTGCTAAAACTTTTCAATTTATTGATGGCTCTGTTTAACTAAGCCTCAGCTCATATAGTGCCATGGTAGCTAGTGAGGTGTCCCTGTCTAGATGGTATTTAGTACCTTTTTCCCCCCTTATTATAATGAAAGAGGACATTTCTCCTTCAAATCAAAATAATCCAAAAATCTTGAGAGGGGTACAAAAGCTTAAGTAATCTGTAAAAATAACAGTTTACCAGATTAGATTTTAATTATTTCAGTATTGTAGTTATTAACCAGGTATGAACACTTATACCACCTTAATTCCAAAATTTAAAAGTAGAATAGAGTCTCTCTCCTATTAGTTCCTCATTACCCAGTCTCCACCCCCATGAGCTACTGAGCATGTACTGGAAATATGTAATCCTTAAAACACTGGTTTAAGGTTTTAATAGTGTTGGTTCTGGTCTTCAAATGTATATATGTAGCCGGGCATGGTGGTACATGCTTGTAATCCCAGTATTTGAGAGGCTTGAAACAGGAGGATTGCAGGTTTGCAGCCAGCCTCAGCTACTTAGTGAGGCTCTCACAACTTAGTGAGACCATATTTCAAAATAAAGGATAAAAAATAGGGCTGGGGGTGTATCTCGGAGGTAGAATGCTCCTGGGTTCAATCCCCAGTAACGCGCGCGCACATACACACACACACACACACACACACACACACACACAGAAATAATGAAACATTAGCCTTCTGGCATACATGTATATTGTGTGTGTGTGTGTGTGTGTGTGTGTTACTAAGGGCTGAACCCAGGGGCATTCTACCTCCGAGCTACACCCCCAGCCCAATTTTCTATTCTTTATTTGAAAGAGGGTCTCATTAAGTTGCGGCAGGCCTCACTAAGTAGCTGAGGCTGGTCGAGATCCTCCGGTCTTAGCCTCCCAAGTACTGGGATTACAAGCGTGTGCCATCATGCCCAGCTTGTTTCATCATTTCTAAAACTGATCTTTTAGCCTGTTCCCTTTCCCCGTCTCCTACCTCCTGCACCTCCTTAAGGTTAGTTCTCTACAGAAGCAGGGGCATAAGAGAAACCTGTGCACCTGAGCAGTAGACACAGGCTGGAAATGCTTTTGGCTGGGGTTTTCTGAATGATTTATCTGCTCTTGAGAAAGGGTTGCCTTGCCAGGAAGAATGAAGGACCATGATAATGTTAAATGATCCTGAACGTCTGGGAAGACACTCTCTAATAAAGCCAGTTCATCAGGCAAGGTGGTTAGTATTCATTCGAGGCCTGAGCCCTGAGTCCTCAGAAATCCAGCTGACTTTACACATAAAACGCTGACCTGCCCTGGGCCTCAGCTCTTCGAGAGGCCTTCCATGCTGCTGCACAGTGGGTTTCAGCACAGCACGTGCAGAGAGCTGGGGTCTGCGGGTCAGGGCCACCCCAGGCTGGAGAATGCAGTTCTACTTGTTAGCATAGGCTTTTTTGTAAGGTTTTGGGGGGGGGGGGGAGGGTTGCGGTACTGGGGATTGAACTCAGGGGCGTTCTACCTCTGAGCTATACCCCCAGTCCTATTTTTTATTCTTTATTTTGAAACCGAGTCTCACTAAGTTGCAGAGTGCCTCACTAGGTAGCTGAGGCTGGCCGCGAACCTGGATCCTCTGGTCTCAGCCTCCCGAATGCTGGGATTACAAGTATGTGCCACCACACCCGGCTTTTTTGTAAGGTTTTGAGGAAACAAACTAATTTAATTTCCTCCACCATTACCCCATTTTAGTATTTTGCTTTAGTTTTCTGGTTTTTAATTATAACCAAATAATAAAATCTCCATGGCTATTCAAATTAGCTTATTTTTTTTAAAAAAAAGTTTGAAATTTTAGAATTCTGCTTTGGATAAATAAGACCTAATCTCATAAATTTGTTTATAGACATTATTGGGGACCTATCTCATTTGCCAAGTCTTTTATTTAAAACAAAAACAAAAACGAGGTATATCATAACTTTATTTCTATACAGTTCCATTGATTATTAAAGAAGAAAGGGAAGGAGGAAGGAAGTAACAATGGAAGAAAGTAAAAGGAAGGAAGGAAGGAAGGGAGGAAAGGAGGGAGGAAGGAAGGAAGGAGAAGAGGGTAAGAAATTGTGGTGGGTTTAAGCTGAAGAGGTGAAGATTCAGAGACTGTGTCCTTCTCATAACGACCACTAGAGGGAGATCGGAGGCAGGTTTGAACTCCACCAGGAAAGGAAGTCCCTCTCTTGGTTAAAGGATTTTATCATTGCAAGACTACTTTCTTGCTTATATTCTGGTGGCTCACTTTGAGTAGAAACCACCTACTTTGTTTTAAGATTGTTACTACTTCTGTTTCCACTCTGATGTGTTTGATACAATGAAGGCCTTTGCCAGAATGTAACCAGGTGGCTGTTTTCAGGAAGCGGAGAGACTGATTTTGCACCCCAGCTGAAGAGTCTGAATAAGAAGCTCTTCACAGTGGTCGCCTGGGATCCTCGGGGGTATGGACATTCTAGACCTCCGGATCGAGATTTTCCAGTGGACTTTTTTGAAAGGGATGCAAAGGATGCCGTTGATTTGATGAAGGTGAGTCCCAGAGAAGTGGTAAGGGGACAGAGGATGGCTGGACCCGTCTTCATTTGTTTTGTTTAATTTTTGTTGTTCTTTCTACAAAGGTAATATACCATGTAATTTCTATTGAAAAAATCCAAAGACTTAAAAAAAAATCTAAAGAAGAAAGTAAAAATATCCCACAATGTCATATGCCACTACTGAGACTAAAGAGTCTGTGTTTCTGGCCAGTCTCATGACTTACATAAATACACGGTTTTATATTGATGGCATCATGTTATAGCTGATATTCTTCCAAAGAACAGTTTCATTGAGCTCTTTGGCAAGGGGGTACTTCCATGTCGACAAATGTGCTTTTGCGTCTCTCTTATAGGAGCTGCGTTTGACAGGGGCCCCCCATTATCCATGGCTTCGCTTTCTGAGGTTTCAGATCTAGTCAGCTGAGACCTGAAAATACTAAATGGAAAATTCCAGAAATAAACAAGTCATAAGGGTTTTTAAAAATCTTTTTTAAACTTACATTTATTTTTTAACTAATAGATAAAAATTGTACATACTGGCTGGGGCTGCAGCTCAGTGGTAGAGCACTCGCCAGACCCTGGGTTTGATCCCCGGTACCACACACACACAAAATGCGCGTATTAATGGGGAAGCATGTGATGTTTCAATATGCATAAATAATGTATATTATCTAAATCACAGTAAACATGTCTCTTCAAACATATATCATTTCTTTATGGCGAAAACTTCCAAAATACTTTCTAGCTTTTTGAAAAGTAAGTTTATTATTGTTACCTATTATCGTCCTACTGTCTAGTTTTAAATTCTTACTGGCAGGATGGAATTTCCCCCTGTGCTCCTCTATCCCTCTATTCTGCCTAGGATGTAAATCATCTCTTTATTTAGTATATTCACTCTGCTGTATGTGTGTATAGGAAAAAGCATAGTATATATAGGTTTTGGTACTGTCTGTGTTTTCAGGCGTCACTAGGGGGCTAGGAACATATGCCCCACAGATAAGAGGAAACTACCGTATCTCATTGATAGGATATACACCTGTCATCTTATGGTAGATAATTAACTTAAAATTAAGTTGCTTTTTATTACAAATAGGAGTACATTCTGTTGCTCATGGACATTTTAGTTGTTTTTTTTTTTTTGCTATTATAAACATTATTGTTTCAGATATACTGGGCTTATCTCCTCGTATACATGTGTGAGAATGTCATATAAATTTAGGAGACAAGCCGGGTGTGGTGGCGCACACTTGTAATCCCAGTACTTGGGAGGCTGAGACAGGAGGATTGCAAGTTCATGGCCAGCCTCAGCTACTTAGGCCCTCCGCAACTTAGTGAGACCCTGTTTCAAAGTAAAGAATAAAAAATAGGGCTGGGGGTATAGCTCAGAGGTAGAATGACCCTGGATTCAATCCCCAGTACCGCAAAAAAAAAATAGGAGACAATGTGCTGGGTCATGGAAAATACAAATATTCACTTTACAAGTTAGTGCCAAATTATTATCCACAATAATTACACCAATGTATAATCCCATTTCAAATACCTTGGGGTAACATTTGTTAATTCTTTGACTTTAACCTCACCAGTCATTCTATATTTCTAGGCAGCATCTCCCAGATGGAATCATTGTTATTTTTTTCTGCCAAACACATATTCAGGCCCTGGTGGTTCACGCAAGGACTCCCCATGACACCGTTCTCTTCCAACCCGTCCCGGCCGCATCTTCCCACAGTTGCGCTCAGTGGCTTAGCCAGACGCCCTGCGTCATGTCATCCAGCAAACCTCGTGCTCCTCGCAGATGCACATGGTTCTTCTGGAAGCCTGTTCAGGGGTGCGCGTGCGCACACACGGTGTATTTGTCATACCCACACACAGCTGATCTCCACTGATTCTATTCCTTCACAGTTTTACCAACCAGAAGATGTAGTTCTCTCATAATTCCAAACAGTATTATGTTCTCAAGTTTTTACAATTATATTTGCACCAAAGCTAACCAAAAGAAACCAACGTGTCACTGAATGGCAGAATCCAGAATTTTGCTTTCATTGGTATTCCAGCTCCCTCCCACCTGTATTGCTTCTAATCATCGACTCTCAGGTTTTTTTGGCAGAGAAGAGCAGTAACATGGGCTATGCGTTTATCATATTTCTCACAGACGCTGAAGTTTAAGAAGGTCTCCCTGCTGGGGTGGAGTGACGGTGGTATAACCGCACTCATTGCTGCTGCAAAGTACCCGTCTTACATCAACAAGATGGTGATTTGGGGAGCGAATGCCTACGTCACTGACGAAGACGACAGGATTTATCAGGGTAGGTTCCGCCCGCCAGAGTGTCTCGCACTCCTTCTCATCTATTATTTTGATATGCATTGACAGGTCATATCATCCACTTCCAGCTCCTGCTCTAAGGTTGGATAAACAATAAGTTCTCAGAAAAGTAGCACAGTTCAGTCCAAAATTAGAAAGCTTTCTCTTTTCAGAAGCGAAACTTCTGACTCATGAAGAAGCTAAGGAAAAGCAGTATTTACATTTACTGACAGTGAACTTGAAGGAAGGAGGAAGTGATGTGAAGTATTATTCATAACCTCATTTCAAATAATGTGAATCTATGCCAGGTGTGGTGGCTCATGCCTGTAATCCTACTATTTAGGAGGACTGAGACAGGAGGATCACAGGTTCAAGGGCAGCCTCAGCAATTTAGTGAGACCTTGTTTCAAAAATAAAAAGGGCTATAGGTATAGCTTGGAGGTAGAATGCCCCCTGAGTTCAATCTCTAGTATCAAAATAATAATAATAATGATAATAATAATAATGTTAAGCCAGGCGTGATGGCACACGCTTGTAATCCCAGTACTTGGGAGGCTGAGACAGGAGAATCCAAGTTCACGGCCAGCCTCAGCTACTTAGTGAGGCACTCTGCAACTTAGTGAGACCCTGTTTTAAAATAAAGAATAAACAAATAAGGCTAGGGGTGTATCTTGGAGGTAGAATGCCCCTGGGTTCAATCTCCAGTACCACAAAGTAATAATAATAGTAGTAGTAGTAGTAATAATAATAATAATAAGTCTAAAAGGCAACATTGGATTCAAATAGGAAACCACGTATTTTGATTAAAAGCATTTCTGTACTATCTGCATTTATAAGGTGATTCCTCAAGCTTCCTCTTTGGGTTCTTACAATGAAATAGTTTATTGTTGAATTTTAAAAAAGCATTCATCTCAGACAGAGGCAGCAAGCAGCATTTCTCCACCTCCACTTTTCTCTAACTCATACTCTGTGCTGAAAGCACATGCCCCCATCTGATTTGCTTCTTTTCAGGTTCTTAGAGGCACTCAAGCGGGGCCCGTGGGTCAGATCCGGCCTGCCCGCAGCTTCTGTGAGGCCCAGGCCCCGCAAGGGGGCTGAGCTGTGAGTCGTGGACACTAGGCCAGGTCTCCACCAACCCCTTCCCCATTTCACTTCTACTCTCACTACCGAGGGCCTGTGCTGGTGGCCGCGACACACGGGGGACCATAGGTAGTCAGTGTGCACCCAGCCATCCGAGCCGCCCAAATTGAGATGACCAGGGTCTCAGGAGGAGAGAAGGGTGCTCCAGGGTCTGGGAGGTTAAGGGGCAAAAGGTGAAAGTACCTAGGGTCCCTCCACCTGCGGCCTGACCCACCAGGACCCTCCCCTTTAAGCCGGTAGCTCTTTGTCCCAAGTGTGTTTTTACTGGACCCCAGGTGGCCACTCCAATGAGGTCTAGGCATTTTCTCTCCTCATGTGGAAGTATCTACATAATGTCTCCTCCGACCTTGCCTCTTGGCCTGCACGGCCTGAAATGTTTACTCTGTGGCTCTGTGCAGAGAAACCTTTCAGCCTTTCAGCTGTTCTGCTATTCACATGACTTACTCAGTCACAATGTCCTGTTCTAGAATCTTGGTTCTTAACAGTTCTTCTTTCTTTCTTTCTTTTTATCTTTCTCTCTCTTTCTCTTTTTTTCTCTTTCTTTCTGTGGTATGTTGGATTTAGCTACCAATCCTCATGCATCCTCTTGCCTGTCCTTACTGTGCCCCACCCAGCTCGGAATGTCTGCCTTGTGCAGAGCGCGCCCTTCTTCTCTGTTGCTGGCAATGCCCTCCCGAGGCCTCTGGCAAGGGATGCCTTCAGTTCTCCTGTATCACTGACTTTTCTGCATTGGACCCTTCCTCTCAGCCCACAAAGGAGGGCCTTGTTCATTCCTCAAGCGTTGCCCCTTATGCAACTGCAGTTACTACCTGACCATTCTTTACCCTTTCCTACAAACTTGTTGAAAAAGCCACCTGTGCTCTTTGCTTGTAAATATTCTCCACTCATTCCTTCCTCAGTCGCATTCTGACTCCGGTGCTGCAGTGTGATGTCAGCATTGCACTGGTGCTGACGTCGGCGAACACAGAGTACCAGCCTCCCAACCTCACACCGCCCTTTCCCATCTAGTATATCTCTGCTTCCCTCCCCCGTCATCATTGCCACCTCCTCATCCCCCAGAATCCCCTTAACTTGTGACAAGGTGACTTCTGACCCATGCGTCCAATGGAGAGAGTGCCTCACAGGTAGCTAAGCCCACTAGACACTGGCTGTCCTTTTTACCTTGGTCATTCTGCAGAGTTTGAAAATAGGTTTATGAAGCATACAGTATTAATCATGCCCCTTTTCTTGAAGCTTCCACTTATTTTTTTCTTTTTTTTTTTCTTTGAGTTTGAGGCCTTTCTATGTTGCTCAGGCTGGCCCCGAACTCCTGGGCTCAAGTGATTCTCCTGCCTCAGCCTCCTGAGTAGCTTAGGCTACAAGTATACACCACTGCATAGGGCTCTCTTCTCTCTTTTACACCCATTCCCTGTCTTCACCTAACTCCTAAATTACAGATCTTCAACTTTTCATTCCATTTTCTCATCTGGTTGCCCCATACATACCTCAAATTTGGCACGTCTAAAAATCAAACTCAACCTTTTCTCTAGACCTGTACCTCCTGCTAAGTTTCTTATCTTAGTAAGTGATACACACTGAAATCCGGTAGTCCCCTATTATCTGAAGTTTTATTTTACACAGTTTTAGTTACCCTTGGTCAACTATGGTCTGAAATACTAAATGGAAAATTCTAGAAACAATGCATAAGTTTTCAATTGTGCATCATTCTGAGTAAAATGATAAAATCTCTTGCTGCCCTGCTCCATCCCACTGCGTCTGCCAGGAGCATGGATTCTCCCTTTGTCCACAGTATCCACACAGTATACACTACCTACCTGTCAGTCACTTAGTAGCCATCTCAGTTATCACATCCACTGTCAAGGTGTCAGGGCCTATTTTACTTAGTGTGGATTCAAAAAATGCTTAGCAATGTTGGCAGTTTTGTTACAGCATAGTGTTAGTGTTGTTCTGTTTTATTATTAGTTATTGTTGATCTCTTGCTGTGCCTATTTTATAAATTAAACTATCATGGTATGGATGTATAAGAAAAAATAAAGTATATAAAGTTTCAGGCATTCCCTGGACTCCTGCATATGTCTCCTGTAGATAAGAGAGAACTGCTATTTTATAATTGTTGTTTATAAGTTTTCAAATAGACATAGGGCCCTCGAAGGCAGAGACCATATCTCATTCAAGTTTATATTGGCAGATGCTAACACATAACCAATGCCAAATAATGTTTACTGGATTAATTCACCAATTAATGATGAGTGAACAAGTTTCTTCATTACAGTTCCAGTGTTTTACACAAGATTATGTGCTCAGCCGGGCATGGTGGCGTACGCTTGTAATCCCAGCATTCAGGAGGCTGAGTCTGGAGGATCCGGGTTCGCGGCCAGCTTCCACTACCTAGTGAGGCCCTCCGCAACCTAGTGAGACCCGGTTTCAAAATAAAGAATAAAAAATAGGGCTGGGGGTATAGCTCGGAGGTAGAATTCCCGAGTTCAGTCCCCAGTACCGCAAAAAAAAAAAAAGATTATGTGCTCAAAACAAAGAAAGAAAGAAATATATCAGTTTCTTTTGGAACTGCAATTTATTTTTCTTTTGGATCAGGAAACAGTTTGATTCAAATGGTTATTTTGGGAACTTAACTATGAAACATAATTACTACTTAATTTTGGGTGCTAATTATGCTTTGGGGCAAAACTGGCTTCCTCTTGAAATAAATTAGCAGAAGTGAATATATAAATAAAAAGAATATTTTTTGAGAGTGTGTTATATGCTAGGTACTTTGGTACATTTCCTATATTAACTTATTTAACTCTTTACTCTAGAATGTTATTATAATTCTTATTCTTCTGATGAGGAAACTGGCATGAAGGGGTTAAGCAGCGTGCTCAGTGTCACAGAGCTGGTATGTGCAGGAGCTGGGACTCACAGCCAGGTGGGTCAACTCCCAGGCTGTGGTCCTAAGCACAGAGCTGGATATGATCAGATCATCTGGCTTCAGCTGGATTTCCCTGACCCTTGAGATGTAGGTACTTGTCCTACAGATAACATTTCCAGATACCTCTTACTCCAAATGCATGCTTCTACTAAGGTAATGCATTAAAAGGATCTCTTGCTGTCCCATGATGGAGACTTTAGTTTCAGTAAGAAAAACATCTTCATGTTGAATGTTGGTCTGCTTGGTTCTTAAAAGGTCTGGCCTTAGCCAGGTGTGGTGGCACAGGCCTGTAATCCCAGTACTTGAGAGGCTAAGACAGGATGATAGCAGGTTCATGGCCAGCCTCAGCAACTTAGCAAGGCCCTCCGCAACTTAGGGAGACCTTGTTTCAAAACAAAAAGATAAAATAGAGCTGGGGATGTAGCTCAAAGGTAGAATGCCCCTGGGTTCAAACCCCAGAAGGAAGGAAGGAAGGAAGGAAGGAAGGAAGGAAGGAAGGAAGGGAGAGAGGGGGGGAGGGAGGGAAGAAAAGAAGTCTGGGAACTATATATCACAGGGAATTTTTTTCTCATTGATTTTTAAATTTTTTTTGTGTGTGTGGTACTGGGGATTGAACTCAGGGGTGTTCTACCTCCGAGCTATACCCCCAGCCCTATTTTTTATTCTTTATTTTGAAACCAAGTCTCACTAAGTTGCAGAGTGCCTCACTAGGTAGCTGAGGCTGGCCGCAAACCCGGATCCTCCAGTCTCAGCCTCCCGGATGCTGGGATTACAAGCATGTGCCACCACGCCCGGCTTGATTTTTAAAATTCTTTCATTATGTGATATTTGATAGGTATAATTCTACCCATGTGATATATATGAGTTATGACACCACGAACTCACTTTGGAGCCCAGTACTGGTCACTGCTAATACACTTGGTATACCCACATGCTTCCCCCGTTTCACCCTCTACCTAAGCCTACAAATCAATGTTACGCCTTTGTGAAAAGTTTTGTCACATAAACTTATATTCCTAGACAAAGTCTAGTTTCATTTGTCTTTGAGCCTTACAGAATGATTTCATGCCGTTTATTGTCTTCTATGACTAACATTTTTTCGTTGCACTTTGCGTTTCTAAGATCTATTCATGAAAGGCTTGTAGCTGCAGTATGTCCGTTTTTACTGTGTATCGAATTCCAGAGACACTGTTGGGCTAACCTGGCAGGTGTATCTGACGGGCAGCTGGCTTATCTCTAGTGTTGCTGTGAACATCCTCCTACTGTCTCCTGGCCACAGGAGCAACGATATCTCCAGGGCATAAGCTCACAAGTGAAATTGCTTGGTGTATAGTATACTCAGATACTATGTTTAAGTGATGAACTGTCACTCTGTATCTGAAAACAGACAGACAAGATAGTGAGCGGGAACTGAGAAGACTTGCTTTGTTCCTCCTTGCTCATGGCCGCCTCTCCACCTGGACAGCCCTGCCAGGAGTCACCCTGCTACGTGCGCTTTCTCCAGAGTTCTCTGTCCCTCGAGCAGCCGCACTCGTGTGCATTCATTAACTGCCTAGTTCCTGTTAATTACTGTAGCTCCATCAAGACGCCAGAATTATATTTTATGAAAGGCCTAGTTGTTCTACTGTAAGAGGACTTTTCACAGGGCGTGGTCTGCCAAACAGTTCAAAATAGAATTATCTGCAGGGAATTTTTATTATTTGTGGGAAGGGGTGGGCACTGGGGATCAAACTCAGGGCCTGGAGCATACACAGTCTCCCACCAGCTACTCCTGCCCCAGGCCCTCTGCACAGATTTTTTTTTATTGGCTTTCTTCACACCATCCGGCTAGCTTCTCTCTCCTTTCCCTCCTCTGTAGACTCCCCTTCTTCCCAAATCTGCTCCTCATCTTGGTTTCCAGGCTGCTTTTCCACACTTCTCTCTGAAGTCTTTTCACTGCTGTGCAGAGCAGTTCAGCTTTCCCAGCCTCTGTAGTTAGCTCCCGCGGACTCATCTCAACACTGAAGCCACTCAGCAGACCCGAAGGCAGCCCCTCCGGTAGCAGGACCTACCCTCTTCGGGAGGCAGGTGTAGTTATAAAGAACAGGTTTTCCTCCCTTTGATTATTCCTTTTGCCAAGTCTACCTCGAGTGCCTGCCAGGGGCCAGGCGCCATGCGGAGCTCTGTGTGGATTATTGTTCAGTGTGAGTTTCTAACATACTGTCCTCTGGTCTTTCATGTACATTCTTTAGCAGAAGCACTGTACTGAAAGCTCTCAACAAACAGTATGAATATGCTTAAGGGCACCAGAATCCTCATCATAGCTACATAGTGAGGCACTCCATAACTTAGTGAGACTCGGTTTCAAAATAAAGAATAAAAAAATAGGGCTGGGGTGTAGCTCAGAGGTAGAATGCCCCTGAGTTCAATCCCTAGTACCGCAAATAAATAAATAAATAAATAAATAAATAAATAAGCATGGGAAAGCCTGAGCTAAGTAATTGTGTTTGTTTTGAAGGTAGTTATTAGCTACAATGCCTTTCCTACTTGTGAATTCTACTTGTAGTTATCTCTTACACCCTATTTTTTTTTTTGGTCATGGGAATTGAATCCAGGGGCATCCTACCACCAAGGTACATCCTCGGTCCTTTTCATTTTATTATTTGGAAACAGTGTCCTCCTGTCTCAGCCTCCCAACTACTGGGATTACAAGCATGCAGCACCATGCCCAGCTCTTACACTCTATTTCTTCAGTACCAGAAATTAAAATGAATAACCTGCATGTGTTTCTCAGTGTACCAAAAGTAACTTTTATAAATGCAGCTGGCCCTCTGTATCTGAATTTGTGGGTTCTGCATCTATGGATTCAAGCAACCACCATTGAAATATTTGAAAAAAAAATATGTCTGTACTGTACAGACTTTTTTGTGTGTGTGTGGTACTGGGGATTGAACCCAGAGTCTCTCTAGGATGCTGAGAGTCTCACTATTTGCTAAGGCTGTCCTTGAACCTGTGATCCTCCTATCTCAGCCTCCTAAGTACTGGGATTACAAGGGTGCACCACCACACCCAGCTTTTTTTTCCTTATTATTTCCTAAACAATACAGTAGAAAATTATTTACATTGCATTTAAGTTGTATTTGGCATTACAAATAATCTAGAGATGATTTAAAATATATGGAAGGAGCCAGGTATGGTGGCATACACCTGCAATCTCAGTGCTTGGGAGGCTGAGACATGAGGATTGAAGGTTCAAGGCTAGCCTCAGCAACTCAGGGAGACCCTAAGTTGTTTCAAAATAAAAAGGGCTAGGGGTATAGCTTGGAGGTAGAATGCCCCTGGGTTCAATTCCCAGTATCAAATAAATAAAGTAAAGTATATGGGAGGATTTGTCCAGGTTCTGTGCAAATATGCTATTGTAATTAAGGGACTTGAGCCTCCACAGATTTTGGAGTCCATAGGGTCTTGGAATCAATTTCCCCAGTTACCAAGGGATGACTATTGTCTCTCCTACGTAGAGAGTAGGACCCTGACTAGAGGACTGTGTTTTGTTTTTATCTTATACCTTTAACAGAAAGCATTCAGAGCAGGTCGAATTTCACTCACTTTGTGTTTGCGGCAGGTCTATTTTGTGGGCGGCACAGGAGCTCTTACCCTGGAGCGCTCACTTTAAAGGGGAGACACAGCAGAGCAGAGCAGAGCAGACAGAGAAGAGGGATGCGGGAGTGAGGACTGAGCCAGGCAGGGCCTGGGGAGGCAGATGGGACCCTGAGCTTGAGGCTCAGAGGCGGCCGGTTCCCGGGATGTTGAACTATAACACCTTAGTCGGAGGTGGATGCCACCCTTGTCCACACTTCTGTTTTTCAGGTATCCGAGATGTTTCTAAATGGAGCGAGAAAACGAGGAAGCCTCTGGAGGCCCTCTATGGGTACGACTACTTTGCCCAAACCTGTGAAAAGTGGGTGGATGGCATCCTGCAGTTTAAACATCTACCAGATGGTAGGTTGCATGGACTATTTAACAGTTCCTTCACCAATTAGAGGATGTTTCAGTTCTCTCCCCAGTATCCCGGCATTCCTCAGGGGTTAATGAATGCCACCCATTATTCTTACATACTGATGTGTGAACAGAGAACACTAGATACTGTATACAATACGGATTGTTGTATAATGAATCTGCCTTAAATGCGAGACAGGGCTGCATGTATAAGGGTTCATATTGTTGAGCCTTTAATAGCAGACTGTTCTTGTTTCCTCAAGTCCTGTGTGTGTGTGTGTGTGTGTGTGTGTGTGTGTGTGTGTGTGTGTGTGATGACAACCTAATTCTCCAGAAGCCTTGGTTTCTAATTCCAGAATAGGCAATTAGAAAACAAACAAGCTGCAACATAGTTTTGTGGGTTTTTTTTCTTTTTTACCCATTTGGATGTGCAACACTACTATGCATCTTCTGTTACTAGCTTTAAAAAAAGGAGGAAGTTTCTGTCATGATCTTCATCCCCAGCAGAATTAGTATGGGAAAGAGAATATTCAGTTCTTTCCACATCTTCATGTGACTTTAACCATAAACAAATGTCTCCCTTCTTTATCTGAAAAATTAAGATTTCCATGAATAGTAAGAACTGACATCTTTCAGATGAATTCTGAGCTAGGCATGTGGCACATGCTTATCATCCCAAGGCCCAGGCAGAAGTATCTCAGGTACAAGGCTAACATGTGGTGTAATGGTTTGGAAATAGAATATCCCCCTACCCCTCACGGAAACAAGGTAGCAGTGTTGGAAGTGGGGCTGGGTTGTAATCCCAGCAGTGGATAAACCCACTCTAATGGATTTATCTGGGCAGAGGCCTGGGCTGGTGTAGTGTGGCTAGAGCAGGTGAGTCACTGGGGCTGTGGCCTTGGGGATTGCGTATGATCACTTCTTCCCTCACCCTCTCTCTTGTTCTGAAGCCTTGGGCTCTCCCTCTCCCCATTTCCCACGGGCATACCCTGAGATCTGCAGTCTTCGACCTCGCCTGGACTGAACCCAAAAATATCCAGGGAAACCATGAGCAAATAAATCTCGACATTGTCAGGTCTTTGGATTATAGCAGTGAGAATGCTGACTAAGATATGTGGCAATTTAGCAAGACCCTGTTTCAGAATGAAATAGGGCTGGGCTATAGCTCGGATCGATCCCAGAAACTCCTGGGATCGATCCCCAGTACCAAAAAAAAAAAAAAAATGAATTCTAAATTAAAATCTATTTTTATACAGCTATATGTTAGTCATCTTTCTGTTACTGTAACAAATATCTCATATAATCAGCTTAATAAGAGGAAGGGTTTATTTGCGCTCACAGTTCTGGAAATTTCAGTCCAGGGTAAGTTGGTCCTATTGCTTTTGGGCCTGTGGCAAGGAAACGGTTCCACAGCCTCCAACTAGCACCACTCAGGGAACAGTCCTTCAACACATGTGTCTCTGGGGGACAGTAAGTTCAAACCAGAGCAAGCTGTTTGGGTTTACAATCCCTCCCTCCCTTCCTTCCTTCCTTCCTTCCTTCCTTCCTTCCTTCCTTCCTAAATTGCTGAAATAATAGAGTAGCTAAGATCTAATCTTGGAGCACATTCAGTTACAAAATGCTTATGACTGAAGGACCAATTTGATCAATTAGGTTAATCATTTCCAGCTTGAATCATCTATATCAAAACTTTCGTAGTGAAAGGGACTTTGGGAAATGTCATGTTTCTAGTTTAAGATATATGCTTATAAAGATCCTGTTCAAACGCAGTATCTGCCCATAGAAACAGGTTCTTGAAATGTGTTTTCCTCTGTTCTTAAAAACTGCCATAAGCCGGGCGTGGTGGCGCACGCTTGTAATCCCAGCATTTGGGAGGCTGAGACTGGAGGATCCGGGTTCGCGGCCAGCCTCAGCTACCTAGTGAGGCACTCCGCAACTTAGTGAGACTCGGTTTCAAAAAGTAAAGAATAAAAAATAGGGCTGGGGGTATAGCTCAGAGGTAGAATGCCCCTGAGTTCAATCCCCAGTACCGCAAAAAAAAAAAAAAACTGCCATAAAATGTTGTCTGAGCAGTTCTCCATTAGCGTTTACATTGTGATCTGTATACACTTTATGCTTTACTGAAGAAGGCAACGAAAAGATAGGAAGATCCAAAGACAGAAATAGTTAAGTCAGCAGTTCAAAAACATATCATGACACAGTGTTGTGGTTTATGTCGTAAATGTCACCCAGAGGCACACATGTTGAAGACTTGGTCCCCAACTGACAGTTTTATTGAGAGATGATGGAAACTTTAGGAAATGGGGTCCCCTGGGAGGAAACAGGTCATTGGGGTATCACTTTGAAGGTGATTTTGGAACTCTGAGGCCCTCTCCCCCTTCCTGGCTGCCATGAGGTGAGTGACTTTGGTCTGCTGCATCCTTCTGTAGTAGTGCCACACCACAGGCTCAGGAGCCACAGAGCCAGCCAAACATGGACTGGAATGGTGAGGCAAAAGAAGTCTTTCTTGTTTAAGTTGATTTTCTCGGGTATTTCGTTATAGCAATGAAAAGCTAGCAGTATAAAAATCATCTCATAGTGAGACCATTAATAATTTATCTCCTTTATGTGCTAATGAAATTGACAGGAGACCTTTTAATTCATAGTTGTACACTCAGGTTTATGGCTACTCAGTTTAACATGGGGTGTAACTGCACAGCTATGGAGTCAGAGGGGTTTGGGTTTGAGCTCTAACTCTGCCACTTGGCTTGTCGTTATGATGGATTTGGGCAGATAACATCAACTTCTCTAAGTTTCAAGTTCCTCTCTGTGACCTGGACATACTAATACCTACCTCCTAAAGTTGTTGGGATTGAGATAATATTTAGCTCTGATATGGTCCCCACTTACAGAGTGGCACATCATGAAAGATTGTTACTATTATTATAAAATATTATAGTCATAAACTTAATTTACAAATGATGGTACATACTATATATGATTTTAAACATACAACTACCAAAGATTTTGTTTTGTTTTGTTTTTGTGGCACTGGGGATTGAACCTAGGGGCTTTCTACCTCTGAGCTACACTCCCAACTCTATGGGACCTTTAACACATGGACTTTTGGGAACATTCAAGATCCAAACTATAGCAGCATGACTCTGTGAGTTCTCTTTCTTCAGTATTCTACCTCTGAGCTACACCCCCAGTCCTATTTATTTTTTTATTTTGAAACAGGGTCTCACTAAGTTGCTCAGGCTGACCTCAAAACTTTGATCCTCCTCTCTCAGCCTCCCAAGTACTGGGATTTCTGTTCTATTTCTCACTTGCAGAGTGGTTACACTAAGATAGATTCCTCGTGCTCTTTGTCTTTCAGGGAACATCTGTCGGCACTTGCTGCCCCTAGTTCAGTGTCCCACCCTAATTGTGCATGGGGAGAAGGATCCTCTGGTCCCACGTTTTCATGCCGACTTCATACATGAGCACGTGAAAGGGTCACGGTGAGTCCAGTAACCACGTCAGCACCTCCTGCCCCAAAGCCTCAGAGTAAATGCAAGAAGCCACAGTAAGGGAAAGAAGCAGGGGAAGCTGGAGTTTGAGAGTGTACATCTCCACACCCCATTTAGTAGTAAATAGTACTGCTGTGTTTAGGACACCATGGGGAGAAGGACAAGAGCCCGATTTGTGGGGAGGCGATAATCACAACAAAAGGACTTCTCTGATTCTCTGATAAATATCTCTTATTAATTGGGAAGGGCCCCTGTGTTACTAGGTATTAAGTTCTGTAACATGGTGACAGTTTTTATTTATATCCATCATTAGTAATTGAAGTAATTTCTTAGAATTTGGGACTTTTTAGTTTAGTTTTTATCATTATAAAAGCCCTACCTACCCAGTTTTTTAAAAACCTGTAAAGTCAAAAGAAGAAAACAAACTGCCATTGCTTGCCACCTTATATGGATATAATCATACTCTCTATTCAACTCTGAATCCTGCTTTTTCTTACTTAAAATTATGTTTTAAACTTTTCATGTTATTTCAGCCTTCAATGTGTATGCACCAAAAGGAGCAGCTAGCTGTTGTTGACAATCATAAAAAATAACATATACTGAGCTATGTTGATGGCTCACTTGATTAAATGGCAAGTACATATCATTTGTCCTTTCTACCCTTATTTCTGCCAGCTAAGCTTAGATTCAGAGAACC
>PVLC010019347.1:20037-30881 GCA_004027655.1 Graphiurus murinus | reverse complement strand
CTATGGGATATGTACACAATGGAATTTTACTCAGCCATAAAGAAGAATAAAATCATGTTCTTTGCAGGGAAATGGATGCAACTGGAAAACATTATGTTAAGTGAGATTAGTCAGTCACAAAGAGTTAAGAAGCATATGTTCTCCCTAATATGTGGATGCTAGGGAGAAGATGGGGCATAGGAGGGTCCCCAGATGAAAAAGAGAGATCCTGGATAAGCAAAGAAGCTGATTTAATTGTAGTGGATGCATGGGGCAGAGGGACACCCTAAAGCACATGATGTACCTACACAATCACATCAAGCTCACTCACTGAAGTGAACCTTAGGGGGAGGGAGGGGGAGGGAATGGGGAGGGAATCGGGGAAGGGGACAAATGAGAATTGTGTGCAAATATGTTGTTAACAATTTGTACTTAACAAAGATGTATGCTATATTGCACGAATTACTACAATAAATATGTAAAAATAAATAAATAAAAATAAAAATAAAAATAAAAACTACCTAGAAATCTATATTCAATGAAAGTATCCTCCAAAAGGCTCTCAGCTTCCTCTGAACAATTGCTCTGATTGGGAAAATGTTTGCTTTGGGATATAAAGACTGTGAATTAAAGTCTAGTGAACTGACCACAGTTTGTAACACTCCAGGACCCAAATGTTCATGGTAAGGGAGCATAATGCAGGAAGAAGGAAGATATATCCACTTCTGACTTTGCTGTTGACTACCAAAGTGACAATGCTCCTTGAAGATTCAGGACATCAAAATCCAGGACAATCAGCACTACCCAGAAGATAGGTAAGGTAGCAGTTACAATATACAACACAGTATCAGAAGCAGTGGTGTGGTCTAGCTAAATCAGAAATCATATAACCCCTGGGCACTCTCTTGATGGGTTCTTTTTGAGAGAGATGTGCTTTAAATTACTATGTGAATAGTCAGGGGCCAAAGCTATGGTCAGTTGATTCCAGCCATTAATCAGACAAGCTAGCACAATGAAACCTGATACAAAAATAACCTTCACAATAAAGTGACTATACTACCATTATTTATTCTCTGATAACAGCAGTTGTTTTCTTGGTGCCATTAAATGACTTTATAGTATTAAAACCTAATTAAAATGACAAACTTACATGGACAAGTCAATTAACATCTTCCTTAGTTAATCAATTTCCTTCTCAACACATGTTACTGTACTTCTAGAAGACCTGCTTCCACTTGTGTATATTTAGTGAATATGTTCATCATCAGTCCCAGGACAAAACTGTTATAATGGGAGTTCCAGAACCACATATACACCTAGGAAAAGGAACATCAAAATTGGATAAATAAGGGCTGGGAAAGTAGCTAAGTAGTAGAGCATTTGCCTAGCATGTGCAGAGATTTGATTCCCCGCACCACACACACACACACACACACACACACACACACACACACACACACACATAAATGGATAAATATAGAGGCCAGTTGAATGTCACAAGACATGTCAGTCATCTCATTCTCTGGGTTGTTAGAGATAGGCAAACATTTCTCAAATGCTTTTGATGTGATTAGATCAATGCCACTTTTTCTTTGGGCCAGTTCTTTAACTAAAAGGAATAATAGCCAATACTTAACCATTATTAAGGTGTTACTATTAGCCTGATACCATTATAAATATTCACACATAACACATCTAATCCTCAAAAGCACTTCTCATCCTTATTGTATTGTTGAAAAATTAAGATTTAAAAAGCTTACCTAATTTGTGGCAGAGGTGGTGTTCCAGTCAAAGAAACCTGATGCCAGAGATAAAGCTCTTAACTATGAATGCTTTTTTATGCTCACTTAATGTTGTTCTCCCAACTCTGGCTTCCCAGAGTTCCTTGAAGTGGCACTCTACCGCAGCTTACCCTTCCAGAGGAATCTTCTAAGCTAAACAAAATATACTTGTTCATGAACTTGTCTGCCTGCCCACTTTCTCAATATGTAAGTAAGTAGGTTGCATAATTGTTAATCTGTACTTTTTCACCCTAAGCAAATGAGCAGGCAGCATAATTATCTGAACACAAGTTTAAAGTACTTATTCTATCTTATAATCTAAAAATGCTGTGCCATATCCCATATTTGGATATGATCCACACAACTGGCCATTAAGTTAGTTCTTCAGTATAGACATGGCTCTTATGAAATCATCCACATTGCTCTGGTCCAAGGCTCAGTCTCACAAAAAAATAAGTCATATAAGATAAATAAACCTTGAATAAACTAACCAATTCCTAACTTGTTTCTTCTATTTTTTCTTGCTTTATGCCATTTTATATTATGCAGCTGAGGATCTAAACATTTTTTCATGTTCTGCTATCGTACAGATAGACCTAACTTAAAATCCCAGCTCTTCCATTTCCTAGTTCCATATGTGACCTTGGGCAAGTTACTTAACATTCCTATGACTCAGTTTCCTCAGATAGAAAAGGGGTACATAGATCTCTTCTCAAAAAGGACTTGGTAAGGAAAAATGAGCACATACATGGACACTTGACAAAAATATGCAAAATAATATATTATTATATTTTAAATTGTGGAACTTTTCTAGCATATGGGAAGTTGAAACAAAATGACAACAAAATAGTTTCATAAATCAAAATATTTTGTTATTGTTTCCAGTTGTCTTTCTATGACCCTCTACTGCTCAGTATTATGATCTATTTAGGCTATCATTGTCTTGACATTCAAAAAAAGCATTAGCTCAACCAATCTCTAAATACATCCTCAGGTAACATATAGGCAATTTCAGTTTCTGAGTAAGTCCACTTCCTAGAATCTGTAGGGAAAGCTCACACAAAAGGGACCTGGGCTCTTCCATTCAAGACGAGAGCTCTCACCCATGACGCCAAAGGAGTTGGTTGGCCGACGAGGGACTTCCGCGCTCCTGAACAGCACATGCTGTCCACTTTGTTTTAACTGCAGCGCGCGATCAGTGCCCTGACTGGCTGGGACCCCAAGTTCCTCTTTCTTGCTCATATCTATAAAAAGCCTTCCTGCTTCTTCAATAAATGAGATTGTACCACGAGTCTGTCTCCTGCCTGGTGTTGTTGGCATTCGGCCAGTCTGCCAACCTCTCACCCGAGGTTGGCCCTGAAGCGGGGCCCATCATCTGGTGTTTCCACCGGTTCCAGGACTCCTACCCCAACCTGGCTTGTAGGCTCGGTGAGTAGGTGAAGCGGCTGTGGGGACCGGTTAACCCTTAGGATGGGTAATGCAATGGGAAAAGAAGTACAGACTGCCCCTGAAGGGCTGAAAAGCATTCTAAAGTGCCACTACATTGACGTAGATAAAAGTGAAAGAATAGCGGTGTGGCAGATGGCCGAAAAGGTGGCACCCTGGATTCGGAGCACTGACCTGTTCAATCAGGATATCTAGATCTGGGTGGAGGACCTCGCCAATTGAGCGGAGGCCTTGGGGTGTCTTATGCCCTCACTGGGCTTTTATCCGATCTTGGGTGCCTCGAAGGCCTGCCTAAAGTCTAGACATGTGAGGGAAATGGGAAGCGAGAGCCAGTTTGAGATAGGAAACAGGGGCCATCTTGACCCATCCACCCACAAGGCCGAGTTGGAGGGTAGACCTGAGGTGCTCCAGGTCCCGCGAAAATCACATCCCCCAGGGGGCAGAGTGCCTCCGCTCCCCCGCCAGACAATTGGGCCATGTTTGCAAGGGACAGGCTTCCTGGTGGTTCCGACCAACCTACCACTTTGTATCCTCTGCTCCCCAATGTGGTCGGTCATACCCCTCTAGTCCGTCAAAGCTTCTCCACCTCCCCCAGCCTTCTTAAACCTCTCCCTTGTCCCCCTTATCCTGGCTCCCCCCCCCTGCTGCCCACCTTTACCCCGTTCAGGTTGCTGGTATCTCTCAACGGCCCCAGGGTTGGTACCTGTGGGAGCCATCTGATCTGAAGGAGTTACGGAAAGTGGTCACCGAAGATGGCCCTAATTCCCCGTGGGCCGAGTCTATCCTTCAGGGGCTCACCCACCAACAATGCACCCCTCAGGATTGGAAAGATCTAGCTAGGGTGGTTCTCCCGGGTTCTCTTTTTATTAAGTTCATGGCCTATTACAAAGATGAGTGTTATCAGCAAGGCCAGAGAAACTCTCAGGCTGGCCCAGAGGTTCCTATCTCATACCCCCAGCTTGATGGATCTGGGGACTTCTCTATCGGGCAGCTTCAGACCGCCCTGCCTCCCCCTTTTAGGGAGCAGGTTCGGCTATGCGCCTGTGGAGCTTGGAGGCGCCTCCAGGAAGGCCCCTCTGGGGGACCCCTCGCTGGCCTGGTACAAAAGTCAGGGGAGCACCTTGAAGAGTTTATAGACAGGATCCAACAGAGTTGCTCTAGGAGAATTCCCTTGGATCCTCTCCGGGATCAAGTGACAAAAATGATGGTGTGGGAAGGGATGAGCCCTGACCACCATAGAGCATGCCCTGGGCTATGGGAGTGCTCCTTAGAAAAATGAGTTATAACCGCCTGAGATGTGGGAACCCCTGGAAACCAGGTGGCGGTGCTGACCATGGCCATAGAAGCCCAAACCAGCCAGCTGGAGAAACTGCTTACCCTGAGGAATGGCGGATCCTCACCCCTCCTTGGGAAAAGACAGAGTCCAACAGTGCCTGCTTTGGATGTGGTAGACCCAGCCATTTTAAGTGAGAATGCCCTCACAAGGGTGAAATGGAAAGAGGGTCTAAACTGCCTGGGCCATGCTCCAGGTGCAAAAAAGGGTTTCACTGGAGGAAGGATTGTCGGTCCCGGTTTGATGTTCAAGGGAGACTTTTAAACTAGGAGAGGGGCAACCCCCAGGCCCGTTACCCCAAGGGGGGCCCCCCATCAGAGGGCTACCAGACCTTCGGTCCAGTGGACAGTACCCATTGTTCCCGGGTTGAGGCCTAAGCTAGAGATAACTTTAGGAGGGAAAAAATTCAGGTGTCTGCTGGACACTGGGGCTGACCGGACTGTCCTAAGGATTGAGGAGGTCCCCAAGACTTGAAACCTTATAAGGGGACCAAATATTCTGGGAATGGGGGGAATGACCCCAGCCCTGCAAATCAAAGACCCCATCCTATTGGAGGATCCTTCAGGAAATAAGGGAGAGATACAGCCCCTGGTGGCAGAGGGGCTAAATGCCAACCTCCTGGATAAGGATATTTTGGGGAATGCAGGAGCTTTCCTTACCATGGACCATCCCAAATTCCTTTGGGATGTCCTTGAGGATGAAGAATGCCAACAGCAATTTAAGCCCTCTCTGGTCCCTAACTATCTCAGGGATCCCGACTTCGATTGGATCCGCTCAGATGAGGGACCCCATTAGTTTAGACTGCACCCCTAATCCTAGAGGCCACTATCTGCCCCGAACCTCCCTCCATCCGGTGGATTCCTGGACCCCCTGTTTGGGTGAAGCAGTAGCCTCTTCCCTTCGAAAAACTTACTGCCCTAAATCAAATTTTTGAGGACCTGGCAGCTCAGGGGAGGATCCACCCCTCCGTTAGCCCATGGAACACCCCAGTCTTCATCGGCAGAAAATCTTCAGGTAAATGGAGGATGATACAGGATTTGAGGGAAATAAATAAGAGAATGGTACTTGAGGGAACACCCCTACGGGGACTACCCTGGGTGCCAGCCATTCTGGCCTCTATCCATCTGAGGGTCTTAGACCTTAAAGACTGCTTCTTCTCTATACCCCTAAAGGATGGGGATGGGGAGAAATTTGCCTTCTCTGTCCCTTCATTAAATTTCCAGGGACCTGATCGGTGGTATGAGTGGACCGTCCTCCCTCAGGGAATGGCAAACAGTCCATCATTCTGTCAGACTTTTTTACAACAGCTCCTGAGGCCTTTTGCTGACAATCCCCGTCTGCTCCTATACTGTTATATGGATGATATCATTCTGGGGGCCCCAGATGTCCACCTTCTTGACACTTCCTTTATAAACCTAGTCGCTCTCCTTCAGGACGCTGGGTTTGTAGTAGCTCCAGAAAAAGTGCAAAGGGTCCCCCCCTTTACGGTCCTAGGAGTGGAATTACACCTCCATTTGGCTCGAGCCTTCAGCCCCCGACTTGACGTAAAGAGGACCTCCCCGCTCCATCAATTCCAAGGGTTGTTGGGAGAAATCAATTGGCTATGTACTTGGCTCCCAATCTCCACCAGGGAACTTCTCCCCCTTTTTGAGCTCCTCAAGAGGGCCCAGCCCAATAGCTCAATCCACTTAGCTGACAAACATCTACAAATCCTCTTCAATATCTCCCATCTAATGACTACCAATTCCCTACGGAGATATGATAATGTTCAACCTATCCATCTGTACCGCCTCAGCGGGGGAGACAGTCATGGGAACCATTGTCCAAGAGTTTGAACCCCTTATGTGGATACATGTAGCCTTGGTGGGTTCACCCTGATGCTACTCCCTTTGGGATCAATTTTGTGACCTCATTATCAAGGGTCCCATGTTGGCTATTAGGCATTATGGAAAGGAGCCTGAGACCACCGTCCAGATGGAAGACCTTAGGTGGATCCAGGCTCAAAATTAAAGGTGGGTGATTGCTCTAGAAGGATTCCCTGGAACTCTCTCATGTCATTACGGGTCAACCCAATGGGTTCGATCTTTCACACGCCTCCCCTGGAAGCCAGTGCAGTGTTTCTCCCCCCGCCCCCTTATCCTGGGAGTTCATGTGTTCACTGATGGGGGAAAATATGGGGCAGCCTATGCCATCTACAATGGGGGTGATGAGCCTGTTATCAAAACTCAAGCAGTTGAAGGATCCACCCAGTTAAAGGATCTAACTGCTGTCCTTATGGCCCTACAAGATATCCAAGGCCCCATTAATCTATATAGTGACAGCGTGTATGTAGTCGGGCTCCTCCCTGGGCACCTTGGGTCTCTTATCAGATTGGACAGTAACCCCATAAACCCCTTTGAAGATCCCCTTTGGAGACCAGAATTGAACCTATATTCTTTTGTCATATTCGGAGCCATCAGCCCCTTCCCGGATTCATAAATGATGGAAATCACCTAGCTGACAAGGCAGTCTCCCCGCCCGCCAGTGGAGGCCCAGTCCTTAGAATTGGCCACAGACTTTCACTCCCTAATCCATGCCAACTGGAGAGGACTAAGAGCCAGGTACCCAGAGGTTCCCATACAACAACTCAAACGCCTAATAAAAGCCTGTCAAAGTTGCCAGCCTTTCGTACCTCTCCCCCTTCTTCAACCCATCGGGGTCAACCCCAGAGGCCTTAAGCCCAACACTCTCTGGCAAACTGATGTTATTCACTATTCCACCTTTGGTAAGCTTAAGTATGTCTTTGTCTCAACGGACACCTGCTCTGGGGCTATATGGGCCATGGCCCATACAGGTGAGCAGGCCAAACATGCCAAAAGTCACTACCTTCAATGCTTCTCTGCCTTAGGCCTTCCCCAAAAGATTAAAACTGACAATGGGCCTTGCTTCATCTCACAAAAACTAAAAACCTTCTTTCATACCTGGGAAATCTCCCACATTACCGGGATCCCCTACAACCCTCAAGGTCAAGCCATAGTCGAAAGAACCAATAGAATCCTCAAGGAACAATTAATAAAACAAAAAGGGGGAATACACCCCGCAAACCCCCACCTGCTGTTGTCCTTGGCTCTCCTAACCTTGAATAGCCTAAATATTTTACAACAAAATTCGAGGTCACACTTCCGAGCCCATTGGGGAGATCCGCTCCCATCGGCCCCTCAGGAGATGGTGTGTTGGAAAGACCCCCTAACAGGAGAGTGGAAGGATCCTAACTGTCTCATTCATTCAGGCAGAGGATATGGATGAATCTTTCCTGAGGATGCCTCAAATCCCTGCGCGTAATATTAAACCCATTCCAGGGGCAGAAATGCTCCCTGAGAATCGCCTTTTACCTTTTTTTTTCTCTCTCTCTGTTCCAGAAAAATAAAAAGCCAACTGACAGACCTACTCCTCCTACTTTGGGTAAACCCAATGGTCAGAGGATTCAGGAACCCCGGACAATTGCTCAAGATGTGCTGAAAAAGGGTCAGAGACCCCTGTTCAAATTGCATCCAGCATTGTACAAGAAAATCAAAACCCAACAGGAGTAGAGACTAAAGGAACTACAGTCGAATTTCTTGTGGATGGGACTCCACGGGTGGTTCCCCTATCTGCTGCCCTTCTTAGGACCAGTCGCTTTCCTTTTCTTACTTCTCAACTTTGGCCCCTGCATTATCAACTGGATAACTCCACTCATTAGATCAAGGGAGGATGACATTCAATTGATGACATTCTGGGTATCAACGCCTGCTCCAAGACCCGCCTCCCCTCCCCTGATAAGCCAGCCCTTGCCAAACTCCTATACAGTGCCTTCTGCCTCTAACTGCCCAGGCCCTTCTAAGATGGAGCTCCCTTTCCATCTGATGCTGAGGGGACAGCTCCTATGATGGGTAAGATTCTCAGAGGAGATCAACCTAAAACATGACCATCTCACTCACCTTCCCCCATTAAAATGAATGGTAGTCAATGATGGGTAAGCACCCCCCCGGGGGGGGGACCTAAGACAGGCACGTTCATAAAAAAACAAAAAGGGGGAAATGTAGGGAAAGATCACACAAAAGGGACCTGGGCTCTTTAATTCGAGGCGAGAGCTCTCACCCATGATGCCAAAGGAGTCGGTTGTCCAGCAAGGGACTTCCACACTCGTGAACAGCACAGGCTGTTCACTTTGCTTTAACCACAGTGCGTGATCAGTGCCCTGATTGGCTGGGACCCCAAGTTCCTCCTTTTTGCTCCTATCTATAAAAAGCCTTCCTACTTCTTCAATAAACAAGATTGTACCATGAGTCTGTCTCCTGCCTGGTGTTGTTGGCGTTCAGCCGGTCTGCCTTCCTCTCGCCCCAGGAAACTGGCAGGGACTCCGTAGTGTGGCTGGGGAAAGGAGTGTTCCCGGAGACCCTTGAGGTTGGCCCTGAAGCGGGGCGCTTCAGAATCCATCATTTTAACCAATGCCTAAACTAAATACTGAGGCTTCTTTAAGAGCAGTGTCTAGGGCTAAGTTATTGGCAAAATTTTTCAAAGAGCAATTTCAAATGCCAATTAAAGTAGACCACAGGGAATCATTAATGGCCCATTTTGTTGTTCTGGAGTGCATATAAACATATCCTTAGTGTTTCTATCACCCTAGGACATTCTGGAATACCAGATTCCAGAACAGCATATAGAAATGTGCTTCCAAAAGAAGTATATTCCAAATATGAAATTACAGAAGGAAATTGAATCTACCAAATTCTCAGTAAGAAATCAACATATGCTGCATTTATGAAAATAAAACAACCCACTCCCCAAATAACCATATTTTTAATTATGCCTTTATTAAATATTGAGATCAGTTGAGTTCCCATCAACATTATATATACCCTGCAATATTAGAATCATACATATTTCATTAAGTACATATTCATAGCTTTCTAATAACATTTCCATTTGTATTTCCTGTCATTGGGGCTTATATTAGCATTGGATTCTATGAGGAAGGGAAGAAAAAGCATAATAACCAAAATGTGCTTTCATTCTCCCTGTGAGCAGGAACTTTAGCATGAGACGTAATTGAAAAGCAATGCCTACCTGAAATACTCCATTAGACAATAATAAATGCAGCAGCAGGTTCAGAACAAAGAACATAAATCATAACATTGTTTATCATAGGTAATTATGGGTTTTCGATATTTTTATCCATTATTCATCATTTCACCAAATTTCTTGTCTTTGTTTGCATAGAAAAAAAGAGTTCTGCCATTTGCTTCTGCAAAACACACATTATCTGGTAGAATGATGAAATCTAGAACACTGACAAAGTAAGAGGCAGACAGGCAGCCATCAAGTTATAAACTAATGATTCACAGTGTTCTGTTATTTACATGCTTAATTTGTGACACTCGCGTTTCAAGCCATCACTTTAATTTGAATGGATGCTACATGCATTTAACCATCAACTTTATTTTTTCTCAACCATTTTTCAGATCATGCTTGTCTTAACTTGACCAAGTAGGGCAGGGTAGGGTCACTATGAAATGTCAGTGCCAAATTAGATTTGCAAAAGCAAAACCAGAGATAGGATGGGGTTTGTTTGCTTGGAGAACATGGGTAGATTGTCACAACCTGGCCTTTGAGCTAAGGAGAATTAGGAGAAGAGCTAGGATTAAATGCAGAGTCATGCTGGGAGCCAGCCCTCAAAGAAGCGGTAGAGCTTGGGGTGGTCCCTCATTAGGTGGGGATCGAGACAAGGTTGAGAGCGAGTGAGAGTATGCTTACACACCATGTATGTTAAGACGCATCTGTTTTAATTCATCTCATGAGTGATATTTATGCTCATTACAACAAGGTATACAAAAAAAGGAATTTTTACAGCCTTGTTTTTCCTGGAGTTAAGTGGGTACATCTTTAACTAGAAAGGCTATTTCCTATAGTGTTTGCTAAGATTAGGGGAGCAGTGGAAAAAATACAAAAGTGTAAATGAATTATTCTTTTAGTAGAGAGCAGGTGAAGCAAAGGAAGAGCAGGGGGTAAAGGTTAAAAGCAAAGAGGAACTATTCATTAGATAAATCTTTCCTATTTGCTCAGGCAGCTAAAGGTAGCTAGTTAATAAATTTTTTTTGGCGGTACTGGGGATTGAACTCAGGGGCATTCTACCTCCGAGCTATACCCCCAGCCCTATTTTTTATTCTTTATTTTGAAACCGAGTCTCACTAAGTTGCGGAGTGCCTCACTAGGTAGCTGAGGCTGGCCGCGAACCCGGATCCTCCGGTCTCAGCCTCCCGAATGCTGGGATTACAAGCGTGCGCCAC
>PVLC010019347.1:0-19937 GCA_004027655.1 Graphiurus murinus | reverse complement strand
TAAATTTTTAAGTGGAAAGTTTAGCAAGCTTTCTTGTCTAAAAGCTTCCTTCTGTCTTATGATAAGAAACCTAAGTTCTCTTGACTCAGCTGTGGGTATTTGTAGAGTTAACGGATACCTCTGAGCCAGGCCTAGGCCTTTGTTCTCCTGATGACAGCATCCTGAGCCTCTTAAAAAAACCTTTTTAATGTGGAAGCAAAGCCCAAATTTCCAGAATAAAATAATGTAAAGCGAGAAATGTCACATGTCCCTTATTTAGCAGGCTGAGCCTTGCTCCAAGCGCAAACTGGTTAAGGTAACGCCGCAGAGTCATCCTCAACAGGGAATGACAGATTTAAGTGAATAAATGTGAGACTCAAAGTCCATGGGCAAAAGGTGCAGATATGCCTCTATCAGCACATGGAGCACAAATAACATTAAACTCGTCCCATGGTGCCTAGCATGTAATGATCCTTTATATGTAATTCCAAAATACAAAAGACTCTGTACTGGAAAGATTTGTATAACTCATTTGATATCAAAATCTGACAAGAACACTTGTGAGGCTATTTATACTCTTTGCTTATCTTGCCTAGAGTAAATATATTTCTTGCTAATAAAATATTATGTGTGATTATGAAGCACTGCTCCCACATTCCTCTGAGAATATAATACCACACACTGGGTTGCCTTAGCAAAATCTGAAAAATTCTGCATTTCAAAACACAATTTGCCCAAAGAACTAGGTAAGGGATATGGACTTGCACCAAAAGCAAGTCTCTCACTGCTAAAATTACACACTTGTTTCTTCAAACTTTTCTGTTTTCAATGCTTTATGTACAATACATATAGTATATATTTTTTATATAAAAGTGTAGCGTTTCACGCAACTGATGTTGCATCCCACGCCAAACGGGGTAGAGCAAAGCGGGCCAGCCGCTTCGCCTGTCAGGGCCAAGAGAGAGGGAGAGTGTCGCAGCCGGGCCCACCACCCTGGGGAGTAGGGGAAGCCCCCCCAAAACCAGCACCAGCCGGGAGTCCAGTCAGCAGTCAGGCGGCGCTGCAAGAACTCAACTTTATTGGAACAGTAGCTGAGGGGGACGGAGGTAGGCCTTTCCTTGACCCACCCACTGGCTTCCCTAGGAAGGAGGGGTCAAATTTCACCAAGAAAGGTCAGAGCCTCTGAGTGCCGAATGCCACATAACATGAGCGATCCCTACATAAAAGTATCTTAAGAAAATAATTACCTATTTACCACGGATACTTCAAAATATCTAGCTGTCCATATTATTAACAGTTAATCCATTAAATACAACTGAAAGAAATTAAATATAGTTCTCTAAAAATATATACTCTAAATTAAGTATAAAAATTATACTCTAAATCAATCACCAATAAAAAACTTACTTGTACATTAATTATTCCAGATTAGGATGGGGCATTATAGCTGAATTTTTCTCCCCTGGCCATTTTTTTCCTGTAAGGAATAATTTGAAGCCAGCATGATTATTTACAGGAAATCCACTGATCCAGTGGCAATGCTTTCTAAATTAAATGAACAGGTACCTCAGGAGTCCATGTCACCTTGGTTCTCTCTTATAACCTAGGTGCTCAACTCAAAGTTTGGTAAGACTGTGGGAAAAATGAATAATCAAATACCTAATTTTCTTTATAGAGCATTATCTACAGACATCCCAACTTGCAATACTTTAGGATAAAAGAACTCCATGGATATAGACATCTTATTTAAATGTCTTGCTGATAATTCTTTGTGGTTAACCCAGGATTTCCCAAACAGTCTAGAAATTTTCAAGCACAAGTGATGTGAGCTATATGTGGAAGGGAACATCATTAGTTTAAGTCTTTATATACCTGTCCTCACAAATAAATCAAGCCTTATAGAGTAGAATCCTAAAATAAAATTATGGAGCTGAGCCTGGCCTAGTGTGCGGTGTTTGCTTCTGGTGTATGTATGTTGAATTTTCAACTATGCAAATAGCAGTTAAGCCAAAGCCTTGAAACCTGAAAGAAACAGGAAAACCCTGAAAGTCATCACCCTCTACAAATAATAATTAGAACTAAAAATAGCACTATTTCTTCTTCCATTATCTCTTGGATTCTAGTAGGTCTGTCAAACATGTAGTAGGATAAATTGATTAGATTCTTTATTGACAATGTTGGATTAAGGCAATCTGAGAGTGGGATTAGGAGATGACGTTGCTTCTCCTGGAGGAAATGTAGATTGTTTCTTCTCATTCTTCTTACATTATGGTGGAATAGGAATGATCAGAAGCATCTTGTATGCCATAATGCTCAGCAAATAAGTGTCTTTCACTGAAACTAGACTACTGGGAGCCTGGACAATGCTCTTAATAGGATAATATTCCTATGCTTGTAGACAGTGCTCTTTTCATTCAGGATGTAGATTGAAAGTAGGTAGAGATGAGGGAGCCCAAGATGGCAAATGAGTGAAATACCTTTCCTCAGACGCCATAGAGATGAAACCAAAACTTCCATAAAAGCAGCTTCTTGACGGAAGAAAAAAAGCAGCAAAAAAGTGAACAAAGTAATGAAAATTGAAGCACAGCTGAACAGAACCCAGAAAGCAGACCAGGGAGAGCAAAGGAGCCTGTGCACTTGTCAGTGGTGCACATCGTGGAGTGGCAACCGCCACTGAACTAGCCACCTGGAGCAGGGTCTACTAGCACTGAGACATCTAATGACCTCCTGCATATCCAACAACCAGATGTGGAGTACGCAACTCCAGAATGCCACACCCTAATCAGGCAGCATATCCCTGCACAATCGACAGTGACCAGAATGCCTGGGACAACCAGCTTAAGCCCAAGGTGGAGACACCCCAGCTCACCTCTCCCTCCAGAGCCAGAGCAGCACTCAATTACACTGTAGAGCTTGAATCAAAACTGCAGCAAAAGCAGCTTCTTGACAGAAGTGAAAAAAAACAGCAAAAAAGTTAACAAAGTAACAAAAATTGAAGTGCAGCTGAACAGAACCCAGAAAGCAGACAAGGGAGAGCAAAAGAGCCTTGGCAGCAGCAGTGGGACCTTCTGCAGAGTGACGGCCACCATTGAGCCAGGCAACCAGAGCAGGGTCTCCTAGCACCAAGACATCTAACAACCAATAAAGCCAATGTCGCATTAATACCAAATCCAAATAAAGATGGCTCAAGAAAAGAAAACTATAGACCTATATCACTGATGAGCATGGATGCAAAACTGCTAAATAAAATACTAGCAATGCGCATTCAAAACCACATCAAGTAAATTATACACCATGACCAAGTCGGATTCATCCCAGGGATGCAAGTCTGGTTCAACATTTGAAAAACAATCCATGCAATTCACCACATAAACAGACTCGAAGACAAAATTCCCATGATCATTTCAATTGATGCTGAAAAAGCATTTGACAAGATCCAACACCTATTCATGCTAAAAGCACTGCAGAGAATTGAAAAACAAGCAACATACCTCAACATCATAATGGCAATATACAATAGGCCCATGGCCAACATCATATTAAATGTGGAAAAACTGCAAGAGTTCCCACTAAAAACAGGAACAAGAGAAGGATGCCCATTATCACCACTTCTGTTCAAGATAGTACTTCAGACTCTAGCCAGAGGAATAAGGCAAGAGAAGGAAATCTAAGGTGTAAAAATAGTGAAAGTAGAACTAAAACTATCCCTTTTTGTAGATGACATGATACTTAGAAGACCCAACACAGTCAACGAAAAAACTTATAGAACTCATCAACAAATTCAGCAAAGTGTCTGGATACAAAATCAATCTTAAAAAATCAGCTTTCCTGTATGCCAACCATAAGTCCACTGAAAAGGAAATCCAGAAAACAATTCCACTCACAGAAGCACACCAAAAAATAAAATACTTAGGGATAAAACTAACCGAAGAGGTAAAAGACCTCTACAAGCAAAACTATAAAAAGTTGAAAAAAGAAATCGAAGAAGAGCTTAGATGATGGAAAGATCTTCCATGCTCTTAGATAGGCAGAATAAATATCATCAAAATGACCATACTTCCAAAACTGATCTACAAATTCAATGCAATACCTATTAAATTACCAAGGTCACTCCTTACAGACATAGAAAAATCAGTCTTCAAATTCATTTGGAACAACAAAAAGCCAAGAATAGCCACATTAGTTCTTAGCAACAAGAACCATGCAGGAGGCATCACAATACCTAACTTCAAACGCTACTGCAAAGCCACAGTAATAAAAACAGCATGGTATTGACACAAAAACAGACACATACACCAATGGAGCAGAATAGAAAATTCAGAAACAAACCCACATGCTTACTGTCAACTGAGTTTTGACAAAGGAGCCAAAAATATACGCTGAGAAAATGGTAGCCTCTTCAACAAATGGTATTGGCAAAACTGGTTAAATATATGCAGAAAAATGTAAATAAACCTCACTTTCTCACCCTACAGATGAGTCAATTAAAAATGATCAAAGATCTGGAAGTCACACCAGAGACCTTGCAGCTGCTTGAAGATGGCAAAGACCCAACACTTCAACACATTGGCCCAGGTAAAAGCTTTCTCAATATGAACCCAAAAGCACAAGCAACTAAAAGAAGGATCAATACATGTGATTGCATTAAACTGAAGAGCTTCTGTGCAGCAAAGGAAGCTATAAAGAACCTCATCAGAGAGCCCACAGAGTGAGAGAAAATTTTTGCCACCTATTCTTCTGATAGAGGACTAATATCTACAATATACAAAGAACTCAAGAAACTCGCTAAGAAAACAAATAACCCAATAAACATGGGCAAAGGATCTAAGTAGACACTTCACAAAAGAAGAAATACAAATGGCCAATAAATGTATGGGGAAATGTTCAACATCATTAGCAATCAGAGAAAAAAAAAAGAAAGAGATGCAAATCAAAACTACCTTGAGATTTCACCTAACCCAAATTAGAATGGCAATCATGAAAAAAAAAATAACAATAAATGCTGGCGAGAAAAAGTGAGAACCCTAATACATTGTTGGTGGGATTGCAAACTAGTGCAATTACTTTGGAAAACAGTATAGAAGATTCTCAGACGAATGGGAATGAACCTACCAGATGATCCAGCAATATCACTTCTGGGTATCTACTCAAAAGAATGGAACCAAACTATCACACCAATACAGGTGTATCTATGTTTATAGCTGCACAATTCACAATTGCCAAACTATGGAACCAGCCAAGATGTCCATCAACAGATGAATGGATTACAAAACTATGGGAAATGTGCACAGTTCCCACAACTATGGGATATGTACACAAAGGAATTTTACTTAGCCATAAAGAAGAACAAAATCATGTCATTTGCAGGGAAATGAATGGAACTGGAAAACATTATGTTAAGTGAGATTAGTCAGTCACAAAGAGTAAAAAAGCATATGTTCTCCCTAATATGTGGATGCTAGGCAGAAAATGGAGCATAAGAGGAACTCCAGATGAAGAAGGAGAAACCTTACATGAGCACAGAACTGAGTGACTTAACTGGAAGTGATGCGGAGGAGACACCCTAATGCACATGATGGTACTTTCACAAACATATCAAAGTCAATCACTAAACTAAACCTGAGAAAGCTGGAGGGTGAGGGAGTGGGGTGGGAATTGGGGAAGGGTTAAATGAGAAATGTGTGCATGTATGCTTTACCAGCTTGTACCTAACAGAGATGTATGATTACAATGCACTAATTAAAATAAATAAATATAAATAAATAAGAATAAAGATCTAGCCTTAGCAAAATGAACTTAAAAATAAAAAGAAAAAGTAGATAGAGCTAGCAATGTAAGATAGAGTGGTTTGGGAAGGCCCTCCTGCCCATTCAGTCATTGAAAAATGTTTATTGAGAGTCTACCATTACCCAGGCAGCTCTTGCCCAGGAGATACAGAGCTGATTCTAGTGAGAGAAAAATACAGAAAAGAACCACTTGCTTGTTATTTGATCTCAAAATCTAACAGGAAAGAACCAAATTGCCCTGTTCCACTCCTGCTCCCAACTTCACCTACAGCTAGCAGATGGCTAAATGCCTAATGGTACTACATTATTAGGCATTACTATCATTAGCTAAAATCAGGATCCTTATAAGCTGAATCAGTCATTTTTCTCTCACATTAGAGCAGTTCCCTCATCTTCTCCTAGAGCAGGATTTGACAAGATTAGAATAGTAGAAATTTCATGGAGTCTGGGAACCTGTCAGGAAGTACAAGTAGTGGGAAAGGAGGAAAAGCTAATCTGACAAGGGATAAAATAAAATACTGAAGGCAGCAGTATTGACTAAGGATTGAATTTGCAATGTAAAGCAGAGCTAGGAAACAGATTTGACAGCAGGACAGAGTATCTGAGTACCTACAGGAGAAGGAGACAAAAATGTACATGTAGGATACTGCTAGCCATGTTCATCTGCTCAAAATTCATATACTTGTGCCTAATTTTCTTCATAGTAACCTGCTATGGTTTGAACATGAGAAGGATCCCCAAAGATTCCTATATTAAAGGTTTGGTTCCCTGAGTGGCACTACTGGGAATTGGAACGTCTGAGAGGTGTGACCTGGTAGAAGGTCCTTAGGTCACTGGGGATATGCTCCCAATTGTAGGACCCTGGTCAGTTACATTCTCTCTCTCTCTCTCTCTCTCTCTCTCTCTCTCTCTCTCTCTCTCTCTCTCTCTCTCTCTCTCTCCTTCCTGGCTCATGATATGAACAGTTTTCTCCATTACATACTCCCACCATGATATACCACCCTTCCTCAAAAATATGGGACTGCCAAATCTTAGACTGGAACCTCCAGCACTGTGAGTCAGAACTAACCTTTTCTCTTTATAAGTTAGTTGCCTCACATATATAATTGTAGTATCAAGTTGCTGATTAATACATAACTGTAATTCAGACCACCAATAAATTGCCCTTGCCAAGATCTTTTGTTTTTCTAATATGAAGATCACTTGGGACTATGATTATAAAAGAATAGAACAGTTTATGTATGCCTCTTGTCCTTTAATGTTATCAAGACCACAAAAATGTATATAAAGGGCTTACTGTACAGAATGAGGGTAAGACATAGGGTGCCAGTTACAGCTATAATTTTTTAGAATCATAGAAAATCAATCTACATTTGGAGCTTTCTGGATGGATCAAACTCTCTCTATAGATTAATCTATATTTGGAATATGATGTTGATGCATCAGATCACACACACACACACACACACACACACACACACACACACACACACATCTCATGCATTCTCCATTGTCATTCTATAAGAATATTCCTAAAACACCAGCATGTCTCTATACATACTTATATGTCCAAAAACACTCAAAACATCTTTGACAAATAATTAGAAAATATCTCCACCAGAGGTCAATATCTTGGTCCATTTAATGTTTCTATAACAAAATATCTGATGCTGGATCACTTATAAAGAGGTTTATTTGTCTCATGATTCTACTAGCAAAAAAGTCCAAATGGCATGACATCTGACATCTTGGAACATAGTGGGGAAGCAGAAAGGGAAACATCTGCATGCTAAAGGGAGTCCATGGGGTGGGCTTCTTTTAAATCAAAGACAACCCTATATCCCAAAATTATTTTTCACTCTGACCCTGTGCACAAATTCAGTGTGATTTTAATTATCCATATTTTTAATGTGTAGGTGGATATCAATGTGAGAGTATGGGTGACATGGAACAAACACACCCCCAATGATGAAAATAGTCCATAAATCCCCCAATCTCTGACATAATCTTAACATTACTGAAGACAGTACTTTTTCCAGTGAGGGGGGCACACATGACAAGGCAGTTTTAGAACATATCACTGGCTGTAGTGACAGTCTTCCTTACTAAAGATGCTGATCACCACACTTCCATGCCCATCAGGCTCAGCAAGAGGGCTTAATGAAATGTCCAACAAATTCAATCATTTTCAGCTTCACAGAGGCAGAAAAACACTCAGCTAGGTTTGTCTTCATGAGATAGCACCTTTAGAATATGCTTAGGGTGTTTTTTTTCTTTACAAGACCCCCCTCTGTTTGCCTCTGATTTGCTCTCTGCAATGTAACACATACATAAAAGAGTGCAAACGTGTTTGTTTTAATAAGGCCATTCTGAGCAGCTGTTTAATGATCCATTTTGTTAAATGAAAACTACAGGTGTTCCAAATGCAAACCTTATGGCCCAGGGCCCCTTTTATTACCGCTCCACAATTAGCAGTCAACTGCTCTTAGGTTGTGCAAAGAATTGCCACCATCATCATTACATTATTTCTTAATTTCATTCTCTACCTAAATGTCTTCTCCCAAAGGAAAAACCTGCTTGGCATGGGAAACCATAATAGTGACAAAACTAAAAGGGAAGAAAACACAAAATACTCCCTGCCCAACCACATGCAGGCCTCAGGTAAGAGCCAATCAGAAGACTCAGTCTCCTGAGGAATCCTCCAGACTGGCTTGATGACCAAATTGAGTAATGTCTTGCTGAAATTACAAGCTTTGGTAAGGATTTCATTGTTTTTCTTCTTCATCATTGTCTAAGGTTAATACTGTGCTGAACCAAATTGCCAGAAAACTATAAAACTAGACCCTATCACTCTGTCTCCTAGAGAGCTAGTTTTTACACAGCTATAATTTTAGCATTATGAGAGCTTTCACTTAGGGTATATATAATAAGCAACAAAGAAGTAAAGCTTCTGTATATCCTGTGAAATTGCCAACTATAACATTATCCATTACATAGCTCAGTACCCCTTATACAAAGATGCCAGAGAAAAATTTAATTCGGACTCAAGAACGAGTTTACCTTTCCATGTCAATGGATATATTTTCTTCTACAGAATTACTCATTCTCAATTCTGATTGCTTATTAAGATCACCTAACAATAACATATTTGCCTGCCAGCTCCATTCCAGACCAGTTAAAATTTGAATTTCTAGGAATAGGTTCTGGGTGGGGTTGTGGAGTGGCAGTTCCAGGGGTCAGCATTCACAATGTGTTTGGTCATGCTCAAAGATTCTATTCTGCAGCCCCAAATGGGAACCACTGCCACAGAAAATAAGTTTTATAATGCATTGCTTTTGACTCTTCATTTTGGGTACTAAGAACCTCAAACCCAATTATACTACCAGAATTGTACCCAATTCTACTGCCAAAATTTCTCATAACATTTCCTCAAAATTATCTTAAATTGATGGTTTTACTGGTGTTTCCACTATAGTTTCCCAAATATTCTTTTTGTAGATAAAATATAAAACAAAATAAGAATTTTGGGGGAGGCATAATTAGATCAATATGTGAATCTCATAATCACCTAAGATGGCCAAAAGTGAATTCTGGGTTCTACCTATGCTTGTTCTTCCCATCTTCCCTATTGCAGTGAATCAACTTCATCCAATGGCTCCAAAATCAGCCTTGACTCTTCTACTTCTGTTTCATCTCACATCTGGCAAATACCAGCAACTATGATTAGTTCTGTGTTTAAAACATATATAAAATCTAGGTGCTTCTCACCACTTCCATTGCTACCAACTCTTTTTTTTTAGTTCCCTCAGATAATCTCCAAATTTCTGGGGTGTATTTCTTGCTCAAGTTCCATGAGGGTCACACTCAATTGGACTCTGCTAAGCTTTGATGGGACAAGTTTAGCTCCACATATCTACTAAGTACTCCAGCTGAAAGCCAGGTTAGATTATGGTGAGGACCAGAAGTTCAAGGGTGACAGAGGTAAGCAACTACAACCACATTTGAGGATCTGCTCTGACAGGATATTAGTTGTGTATTCTCATGTTTATTCATCAAATCAAGTCACACGACCACGCCCAAAATTATTCTGCGCTATAGAAAATTTTGGAAAGGATGTGAAAACTAATTTAGAACAATGTCCACAGTTTGTAACTGCCATCCTTGTTTCCACCCTTGTTTGTCCTTTGTATTCTTTTCTCAACACAGCATCCAGAGGATTCTTATTAAAATTCATAAACTGCTCATGTAAATTACTTTGCTTAAAATTCTCCAGTGGCTTCCAATTTGATTGCAAATGGAATCAAATATAAATGCTTATTTAGTTCCTTTATGATCTGGCCCTTGCCTCCTTCTAAGGTAACCTATTATAATATAATCCTCTTTACAAAATCACTTCTAGTCTTATTCGTCTTCTAACATACCTTCCCCTATCAGGGCCTTTCACTGGCTATTTCCTATACCTAGAATGTCCTTCCTCCTGATAATTGCAATATGGTTCCTTTCTGTCATTCAAAATTAAATTTCATTGTAGGCTCTCCAGAGAAACCTCCCCTAATCACCTAATCTAGGGTTGTTCCTGAAGTCACTGTGGTGTGTGTGTGTGTGTGTGTGTGTGTGTGTGTGTGTATGTGTGTGTGTGTGTGTGTGTGTGTGTGTGTGTCTGGGGATTGAACTCAGGGGCATTTTATCTCTTAGGTACACCTGTAATAGTTTATATTTAGATTGTCCCTCTAGCCCTCGTGGAAACAAGGTAGCAATGTTGGTGAAGGGGTTTGTTTTCTAAAGAGAAGTCCTTGGGGGTGTGTCCTTGGGGATTATATGGTTTCTCTTCCTTCTGCTCTTGCTCTCTACTTCCAGCCTCCAAGATGTGAGAGTGGACCTCAGTGCTCTCTCTCTCTCCACTTCCCTTCACCATCCTCTGAGTTCCACAAATCTGGCCTGACATGGACTGAACCTCTAAATCTCAAAAAAACTGTCAGCAAATAAATTTTTTTTCTCTAAGTTGTGTATGGTTAGGCTTACTGGGTCCAGCAGTGAGAGTATTGACCGATACAGAAATTGGTACCAGAGGAGTAGGGTCACAGCTATCTCTACATTGTGAGTCTTTGGAACTGGTTTGTGAAAGGAAGTTGGAAGAGTCAGAATGTGGGTAGATAGTTAGACAGTAAAGACTGTGCTCAGGAGGAAAGTGGAGTCTAGGCCACGGTACATGTTACATTCTGTCAAAGAATGTATTGGCATTTTGCCCTTGTCCTGAAACTTTGCATGAGGCTGAATTTAAAGATGATGGGCTGATTGAGCTGGTAGAGGAAATCCCCAAACAGCAAAGTATCCAAAATGTATTATGGATATTGATGTCTGCATTCAGGGAATTGTACACCAAATTTCAGAAGTGGAAAGTAAAGCAGGGAGACTTTATAAATTTGGCCAGAAAGGCATGTTTTGTAAAACTGGGTCCCAGAGAGATGATATTGTGGAAGAAAGTAAGATAGATAAAGAGGAGAAAGCCATGGCCATGATGGAGGGAGGGCCAGTGGCCTCCCAGCTGTGGGCTGGATGGAGGTGGATCCCTCAGCTATGATTGAAAAGGGCCCAGCATCAATGATTAAAGAAGGTAGGACTACCTTCCCTGCTGGTGGTTGATCTCAGCATTCATATAATGTTAGCTTTACTGGAAAAGGAGGGTAATGTAGTCTTCCCCCCAGACTTTAAAGGAAGGCCTGGGAAACCAGGAAACATGTGACAAAGTTGGAATTCCTGCAAACAGGCCCAAATAGGACAATTTGTGAGGCTGTGAAGGTGAAACTAAGGTTGCAAGGAAAACCACTGGTATTTAGATATGTCAGAAACGTTGAATTACTGCAAGTAAAGGCTGCAAGCTCACCTCAGCTCGATTTTAATTTTTTATTTTGAAACAAGGTCTCACTAAGTTTCAGAGGGCCTCACAAGTAGCTGAGATATTTTATTTTATTTTATTTTATTTTTAAATAGAGTGTTGCTAAGTTACCACATGTGGTCCTGATCCTGTAATTCTCCTGTCTCGGACTCCCAAATACTGGGATTAAGGCATCTATTATATAATCCTATTTCATTCTTTGCATACCATGTATCATTACCAGAAATTATCTACCTTATCTTGTTCACCAATTAGAAATATCTTCCTACTCAAATTTAAGGGCTATGAGAGGGAGAGGCTATGTCCGTTTCATTCATTTTTGTATCTACAGCACTTAGAACAGCATCTGAATAACATTAGGTACTTAATAAATATTTGTTCATTGTGTCAATCACTTTCCAAGCAAATGCTTCTTTATCATTGTTAATCTCTAATTAAATTTAATAACAACAGAAGATTCCTCAAAAATAGGACAAGGGATTAGACTAGATATTCACTAAATTCTCATCAAATATTAAGATTCTATAATTTTCTAACCAAGCCCCTATATTTTATAGTAATTTCCCATCTGCAAAAAGTTTCACTTTTTTGTTACTAGGGAATGAAAATCCAGGGGCCTCTACCACTAAACTACTCCCTTAGCCCTTTTCACTTTTTGTTTTGATGCAGGGTCTCATTAAGATGCCTAAACTGGCCTCGAATTTGTGATCCTCCTGCCTTAGCCTCTTAAGTACTGTGATTATAGGCTTGAACCACATTCCTTGGCTTTATCATCATTCTTTCATTCCAGTCCTTGGGAGGCTGAGACAGGAGGATCTCAGGTTTCAGACCAGGCTCAGAAACTTTGCAAGACTTTCAGCAACTGAATGAGACACTGTTTCAAAAATAAAAAAGGGCTGAGGATATAGCTCAAAGGTAGAATGCCCCTGGGTTAAATCTCTAGTAACAAAAACTTTAAAAAAGAATGATATGGCGTTCCCAGGGTAAGGATAAGGTATTAATACAGATGAGGAAATTACTTTCTACTTTGGGTCAGACAACACTTGAGAAAAATGTCTTTGTTAACTGACTTTTTGGCACACAGAGATATATAAAGAATATGGGCTAAGAAATTTGGTTCCATATATTGCCCCCTCCAATCTCTTAAACCATTCAGGCATTGTTTCTGATGCTGTGCACCAGCCTCATCCAGACCCTATGCCCCATCTCTTTTCCTCCTAATCCAGACTTCTCTGTCCTACCCTTCTACTCTTGTATTGGAACAAGTAGCAAATAGACTATGGTGAGGGATGTGTCTGACCATTTCCATGTCTACAAGTAAGCAGAGATACAGATGGGCCACTTTTACCATCTTACAAAAAAGGATGTTTTCAATATGGTCTCCAATATGGACTTCTGTTTAAAGACTAAACAGACAAAGAAATCGTTTCAGAAAAAATACAATATGCTCAGGTGTGGGCAAGGAGCAGCTTTTTGATTGATAGCATTTATTAAAGTATGAAATAAATGAGCCAGACTTCTGAAATACGTAACAGTCTTTTTAACAAACTTTAGGCAGAGACTGAGCCTTCTGAAGCATGTTCACATACTCCACCTCCCACTTCCAGTGCTAGGACAGCTTCCCAGAGGGCCTTGCCTCTATCAGGTCTACTCAAAGAGTTGGTACTTCCCTGTCTCACTCTAGGGAAGAACACCCTCCTGGCCTTACCTGATCTCACTAAGAAGGAAGTCAAAGTCAGAGCAGACAAATAATTCTGCTCAATGAGAGAGCAATGGAATTCAGAAAACACATTTGGTCTTTAAGACTGAGGAACATGATGCAAAGGGAAATTCAGAAAATTATCATATGGCTGTATTCAGAAAATAGGAAATACATAATGATGGAGTACTTTAACAATGCTTAATTTAACTCCTGAATATCATCCCCTCAGTTACCACCACCGCTTAGGTAAATCCCAGTTTAACTCCTTCAATTCCAAATGAAAATTCCTATGTAGGCTTTTTGGGGCATAGGTATTAGGCATCCATAATTAGAACAGAAAATTGTGTGTGAGTGCAGGAAAACAGAGTATGAAAAATAAAAGGGATTCTGATCATGCAAAATATTGCATGGAAGTCTGAGGAGTTTGGACATCCTTTTATGGGAGAGTCAGTGGGCCCTTGTGAATATGACAGTTAGATACTTGTGAATCCTACCTCTGAAATTACTCAGAGGTCCAATAAGCTGTGGGAATTTGAGCAGCATGAGCAAGTCCCCATATCTTGTTGATATCCTCTTCCCATTGATCCAGCCATGACCATATCCTGAAATCCCAATAATAACAGAAACAACAATATTAGTCACTAACCCTTACTGAGCACTTTTATATCTATTCACATCATGCAGATTACTATCCACCCCTCTAGTTTCAGACATTATATAAATACCTGGGGCTAATTGTGACACAAGTTAACCAGGGGTAATATATTCATCCACTATCAACTAGTAAAATATAAGTATTCATTAGATAATAGTAATGGAAATTGTTATCCAGAAAAAACATGATGAAAAAAGTTTCTGGAAGATTCATTTGACAGTTGTGGGAAGAATCAATTAGGTCTAGGGTAAAAGAACCAAAGATTTACACATATTAGAAGGATATTTCTTGAGAAATTGTATTGCAAAAAAATGAGTTGCAATTGACAAACAAGTTTTATTAACTTAAATTGTGTGTGTGTGTGTGTGTGTGTGTGTGTGTGTGTGTGTATTAGAAAACCAATCCACTCTGAAGGGCACTTTTAAACAGTAAATGTGTGTATGTAAAGGGAGGACCAGACTAAAAGCTGGCACAAAACACAGCTGAATGGCTGTGCAAAACAGCATTTGTAATCCTGAGAGGCACAAGCAAAGGGTAAAAAAAAGGAGAAGAAGAAGAGGTCACAAAGGAAACAGAGCAATATTTTGGAAGACTAGAGCTTGGATCACAGAAATGGCTGAAAGGTAGCTACCATGTCACTTGAACCTGTGGTAAAAATCCCTCCATATCCCCAAACTTCAGTAAAATCCACTATTTGCTCAAATCAATATAGTACAGATGGGAAACAGCATCTATAGCACATTGAGAAGATCTTAAAATAAAATGTGCTCAGCAATGATAAAAATTCAGAGCTAAAAGTGATTTAAATTGCATTAGCATCCTGGAAATTTGCAGCTTGAAGAGAGTTTTGGACTTTCTTTAATCTCTGGGATGGATATTTCAGCCAGCCTTATCAAGATTTTAAGCATGAGAGCCAGCCAGGTGTGGTGGTGCATACCTGTAATCCCAGTACTTATAAGGCTGAGACAGGAGGATCACAGATTCACTGTCAACCTCAGCAACTTAGCAAGGCCATCCACAACTTAGTGAGACTCCGTTTCAAAATAGGAAATAAAATAGGGCCGGGAGTATGCTCAGAGGTAGAACCCCCTGGGTCCAATTCCCAGCACCACACAAAAAAAATTAAGGATAATGAAGGTAACTCTTGCTGATATCTTGATTATAAAAGTAAAGATCTTCTTAAAGTTAAAAGCAAAAATGATATGAAAAAAATAAAAAATGATGGGAACCAAAGAACTTCTCAGTGAAATTCTGTGGCTATAGGCCTCTGAGCTATTTTTTTTCTTTTTCTTCTTCACTTTTTTTCTCTTTCTTTCTGTGTTTCCTCCTCTCACAGCAAATGGTAAATTGTAAAAGAAGTACGGTAATTTCAATCCAGATAAATCATTCCTGCAATATGCAATAGGTAAAAGTGGGCCTTATACAGCAAGAAAACTGATCAAGGTAAAATAATATTGCAAGCCATATGCCAGTGTCAAGCGGAGAAGCTGCAACTGCACTATCAATTAGAACATTCTAATACCCGATTATGAAGACTGACAGTTTGGAAGTAATTAAGTACAAGATATTTTTAGATAATTGTTGCTTCAGGAAAACACAACCTGTGCATTTGGGGGACAGAAGGCTTGATAGTGGTTTCTTCCTTAGAGGCTGAACTATCTTCATTTTCTATAATCGTTTCAACACCTATGCTGTTTTATGATTACCTCAAGCATAGCAATTGGTCAAATGTGAACCGAGGGGAAACCAACTCCTCTTTTTTTCTTGCTAAGTATAATGAAAAGCAGCAGGGGCATATTAGAATATCAGACTAAACCACAATGACAGAAATAACCCATTAACATGCCAGATTCCCATTAAGAGCATATATAGCTACAACTAATTTCCTATAGCTAGTAGGGAATTCTAAGAGGCAATAATTGTTCTAGCAAGATGCTGAGGTCATCAGACAAGTCTCTTTCAAGTGAAGAAGAAAACATGAGTTGATCATTATTACAGTTGACATATCAGTGTTAAGTCACTCATGAGCGGGAGAGAAAAGGGGTCTCCATACCAATAACAAATAATTCATACCAGCATGTTTGCTAGAATCTTAGAATTGTAAAGCTGAAAGCAACCTTGTGAATCAACTGTCTCAATGGATCTTGACCTGGACCATACATTAAAACAGCATGTTTTAGAGATACATTCATTCCTGTGTTTATTGAAGCACAATTCACAATAACCAAATTATGGATCCAATGTGGGTGTCTATCGACAGATACATGGATAAAGAAAATGTGGTATATACACACAATAAAAGAATGAAATTATGGCATTTGCAGAAGCACATCATGCTAAGTGAGATAAACCAGAAGCAGATACGCAAGTACAGTATGTTTTCTCTCCTATGCTGAAGATACAGAAAAAAATAATCCCATGAAAAAAGAAGAAAGATCACTAAAGTACAGGAAGGGGGTAATGGGGAGGTTGGAGGGGAGGGCAAGACAAAGTAGAAGGAGTGAAATCGATGCAATTATTTTATATGCATTTATGAATATGCCATCATGAAACCCACAATTCTGTATAATTAATATATAACCATTAATTGTTTTAAAAATTACCTGAGGGCTATTAAAAATTCCCTTGCCTGGGATTCACCACTGACCAATCAAATTAGAAGTCTGATGGGGGTGGAGTTCTAGACATTGATGTATTTAAAATTTGTTTTAGAGCTCCCCAGGTGCCAGAACCTGCTGGCACAATTGGATGGTACTGAGAGGAGAAAGTGAGGATTGATTAGAGTCAAGACTCCATGTTCTCGGGAGGGCTATCAGTGAATACTGAATCACTGAGTCTATTTTTCAGGGTGTTTTTATACAATCATACAAGGAAGATCATCTAGGAAAAACATCAGAAGATAAACATCAGGCAATTTTGATTCATACCACAGAAAAACATCACATGTCAAGATCAAAAACATACTTTTACAGAAAATCTCATTGTTTTAAGAAAACACATTATTCCCAAAACCCTTTAGCCATATGTCAATATTTAACCTAACCTATTGTCTAAAAGTATATTGTATGCTTCTGCCCAAGTTTAACATTCAATTGACTATTTTCATTAACCCTTAAGAAAATCTATTAACCTTATGAAATCCTACTAACTTTGTGGCCAGCACTTACGCGCACACCTGACGTCCATGGTTAGCACATAGTTCTTTTATGCACTCTTGGCATCAGCACAGAATGTACTTTAGATAGACATGGACTGCAAACAGCCCTTAGTCCTTTAGATCTTAACTTTTTCATACATCATGGTCTCTGACACCCAGGCAAATATGATGTACTGTCAGAATGGAGAACTGCTTATTCGCTCAATCTCCTTATGTTACAGATGAGAGATCCCACAAAGGAGAAAAGTATTATCCAAGGTTATATATTGTGTGGAATTTCTAGACCTAGAACCAAGCCTCTGGATGTGCTGCTCTTTTTCCTCTCAGGAAATGCTGCTGCCTGTTTAAAAAAAAACTGAGGCATAAAGAAGGTAATGAAACTGCCTAAAGCAATACAATGTATAAGCGGCGGAACTGAGATGTGAACCCAGATTCTGATTCCATCATGTGTGAATGTCACCAATACCCAAAGAAAGCCAATCAACAGCATCAGGTTGGTGACAAATGATATTGAGACCAGCAGTACTAGAGTAATGCAAACTTGAGGGCTCCTGGAGATCCAGGAAGGATTTGCCATAGCTGACTTTGTCAGGTTGGGACCAAGAATTTTGATGGGATAATATGAGAGAAGGAATGGAGATAAAAATCCATAAGATGTAGAGGGGAATCAGTGACAACCTTTAAAAAATCTAATTTCAAACTTAAAAGTTGAAATAATAAGCTAAGCATGGGGGGCACATGCCTGTAATCTCAGTACTTGGGAGGCTGAGACAAGAGGATCATAGGTTTTAGGGCAGCCTCAGCAACGTAGTGAGATCCTCAGCAACTTAGTGAGACCAGGCTTCAAAATAATATAAAATAGGACTGGCGTGTAGCTCAGAGGTAGAATGCCCATGGGTTTAATCCCCAGTATCAAAAGAAAAAAAAAAGAATCCAAACTCAGAAGGCATCAATGTCTGTGGGCAGCCCAGTGTGAGGTGTCAAAGCCTAGTAGTTACTGAAAGTGTTCACATAGAAAGGTGGTCTAACATGGAATTTAGAGAATGCGTAGGACAAGGGGGTTGTCAATTCATGGGACAGCATGGGTGTCAGATTCTGTATTAGTTTTCTAGGGTTGCTGTAGCAAAGTACCACAATGTAGGTGGCTTAAAACAACAGTAATATACTGTCTCAATCTTGGAGGATAGATGTCTGAAATCAAAGTGTTAGCAGTGCCCTGCTCTCTCTGAAACTTGCAGAGGAGTCCTTTCTTGCCTTCTCTTAGTTTCTGGTGATCTGCCAGAGATCTCTGATATTCATCGGCTTGCCACTGCTGAATCCCAATCTCTGCCTTTGCTGTTGGATGGGATTCTCCCTGGATGTCAGGGTGTGGGTGAGACTTAAGGCATGTGAGGCAAAATTCCTCTCCAGCTATAGAATAGCAAGAATAACAGAGCACTCCTATATACCATTTACCCAGGTTTAGTAATTTTTACTATTTTGCCTCATTTGAATTCTCTATCTCTGTCTCTCTGTGCCTGTATTTGACTCTCAATACACACACACACACACACACACACACACACACACACACATGCATGTGCACACACCCACACACAGATAAGTTTTCTTTAGAAATACACAGAGCACAGTGGGTAAATTCACAGGCTGTAAATGTACACACACATATAGGTCACATGTATAATTTATTACATATTATTAATTGTTATATATTATACATACATTTATATATCATGATTATTTAATATATTCATATATATTATTTTATGAACCACTTGAAAGTATATTACATACATCAATTCCCTTTACTCCTTAAAACATCAACTTCTACCTCCTAAAGACAATGATATTCTCTTAGATAACAATAATGTTATTAAATTCAGATAATTTAATATGGTTACTTTTACTTACAACCCATATTCAAATTTCTTTCCCTATTCTTTTTCTACAATGTTCAGATCAAATTTCATCAAATGTCCCAATAATCTCTTTTTTATTTTTTTTTTATTTATTTATTTATTTTTTTATTTTTTTTGCAGTACTGGGGATTGAACTCAGGGGCATTCTACCTCCAAGCTATACCTCCAGCCCTATTTTTTATTCTTTATTTTGAAACCGAGTCTCACTAAGTTGAGGAGTGCCTCACTAGGTAGCTGAGGCTAGACTCGAACCCGGATCCTCCGGTCTCAGCCTCCCAAATGCTGGGATTACAAGCGTGCCCCACCACGCCCGGCTTTTTATTTTTATTTTTATTTTTTCAGTACTGGGAATTGAGCGCACAGGCATTCTACCTCAGAGCTACACCTCTGGCCCAATTTTTTATTCTTTATTTTTTTTTAATTTTTATTGTAGTAATTCGTACAATATAGCATACATCTTTGTTAAGTACAAATTGTTAACAACATATTTGCACACAATTCTCATTTGTCCCCTTCCCCGATTCCCTCCCCATTCCCTCCCCCTCCCTCCCCCTAAGGTTCACTTCAGTGAGTGACCTTGATATGATTGTGTAGGTACATCATGTGCTTTAGGGTGTCCCTCTGCCCCATGCATTCACTACAAGTAAATCAGCTTCTTTGCTTATCCAGGATCTCTCTTTTTCATCTGGAGACCCTCCTATGCCCCATCTTCTCCCTAGCATCCACATATTAGGGAGAACATATGCTTCTTAACTCTTTGTGACTGACTAATCTCACTTAACATAATGTTTTCCAGTTGCATCCATTTCCCTGCAAAGAACATGATTTTATTCTTCTTTATGG